>SNRZ01000241.1:0-55758 GCA_008729115.1 Dirofilaria repens | reverse complement strand
ATAATATTATCTTCGATCATTTTTTTTAAATTTCTTCCTTAAAATGCATTGTAAAAATATGCAGCATTAAGCTTATCATTTCAAATATATATATCAATTATCACTACGAGATGTAAGGTAAATTAAAATTAGTCATGGCAAATTCTAAAATATTTATATATATATGAAAATAAATGTCAAAGAAAATTTAAGTATTAAGAAATCAATAAAATAAACATTCAGAATAATTTATTTGTTGTGAATATATTAATTAAAGACGTTATTGTAGTAAAATACTTATAATATATTGTTAATTAGTTACAGTAAAATTTAAGTACAGTATTAGAGTAAAATACAAGCACAGTAAGACATCCAAAATGATAAACTTTTGTCAAAAGAAAAAAATAAGCAAAATTTCGCATTTAATTATGCAAAATTTATAAAACTATGGAAAAGGTTTAAAAATCAAAAAATAAATAAACAAGCAAAGCATATTTTAAAATAATTAATTTAAATTTTTGAAAATTTTTGAAAAATTTTTCCGAATATTTAGAATTTTTAATAAAATTAAAAAATGTAATACCAATTATAATAAACGCAATTTGATTTTGTTGTATAAGTAATTAATACTATTAGTAATTTAATTTTTTTATTTTTTATAATTAAAACTATTAATTATTAATGGGCTTTAAATTAATTAATTAATTAATTAATTAATATTAACAAAGATTAAATTAATGCGCTAAAAAATAGTGAATTAAGCTAGAAAAATGGCAATGTCATTTTTTTTTTTTTTTTTTTAAATTTATCTATTAGTTTTGATTAAAATTTTCATCCAATTTTCAATATTTTATTTTCCAAAAAAAAAAAAAAAAAAAAAAAATGGAAAAATTAAATTAATAAATAAAGGTAAAAAAGAAAGGTAAACGTTACGTGACGTGACGTAGCAGCAACGGTTTTTCATTTTTTCATTATTTTCTTCAACAATAATTGATTTCGTTTCTTCCGTAGATTTGTTGTTAAATGATTTTTATCTCACCGATAGTAACTATTTTATCCAATGACATAATTTTTTTACACTCCTAAAATTAAACTTCAAAATGATAATTTTAATTGCTGAAATGAAATGATCGTAGAAATAAGAACGAATGAAAAGAAAAAAATTTTTTTTAAATTTACAATTTGATATTATTACAGCTAGAATAATTCAATTTTTAAATTGCATCAAATATACATCAAAGATATGTTATCAATTTATTGATAATTTTTAATTGACAAAAATCTTATTTGTTTGAATAAGTGATCGATTTAATATTTTACATTTTTGAAATTGAAATTAACAAATATTTCAATATGTCAATTCAAATATGAATTATTGTCTTCCTCATATATGATAATTGACCTATTGAACTGATTTTTGACATTTCTTTTTTTCTTTTTTTTTGTTTGAATTATGTTTGTTATTAATTAGAAGTTAAATGCTATGAATAAATTATGTAAAATTTGTTCAGACTTTTCAGTAATTTAAATATAAATTAAATTTAAATATCAAAAAAAATTAATATATTACATAAAATGATGATAAGGAAATTTCCCTCTAAATTTCAATCATTATTAAACTTTAATGTGAAAATTATTTTTGTTGATAAAAAATAATCAAAAGAAGCATTGAATTATTATATCAATGGAATAGGTGAATATATTTAATTTTTTTGTTATCAACAAATATTTCTCTAAATAATGTCAATGTACTTAGTACTGAATTACTGATTGAATTTAATTACAAGAAAAAGGCTTTTTTTTTTTTTAAAATAATACCTTTATCAAATAATCATAATAACAAAATGGTTATTCGAGAATTCGTTGAAAGTAATTTCTCAATTAAATTAAATATCATCATTTCAATTATATAATATATATATATATATTTTTAATTTCTAAAAGATATTCAGAAATTTTATAAATTTATTAACGAAGAAGAAGAAAAATCTACTTCAAATTAAATTAAAATATAAATTAAATTTAAATAACAAAAAAATATATATATTCTATAAAATGATGATAAGAAATTTCCCTCTAAAATTTCAATCATTATTAAACTTTAGTGTGTGATATAATTTTCAAATTATATCTCAAATTAAATTTCAAATTAAACTATTTCAAATTAAATTTAAGTATCATCTCTTCATACACTTAATATATTTTCTCGTTAAAATATCAAAATATTCAGAAATTCTAAAAATTCATTTACGAAAAAAAAAAGCTCTTTCAAAATAAAATCATATAGGAAAATATGAAATTTATGCAAAATTTGGCAAAAAAAAAAAAAATGAAAAATTTTTTTTTGCCAAAATTAATAAAAATTTCGTCATAAATTGATTAATCTTTAAATTCAAAAAAGAAAAGAAAAATTTTGAAATAAATTAACAGCAGGAATGTATTGAAAAGAACTTATTGATTAAAAATTATTCAAATACAATAATAAATACCTTATTTTGTTATAATACCTAAAAATTGATAAAATGAGAAGAAGATGAAGATAAAAAAGATAGATAAGATAGAGGAATATTGATAATAAATAGATAATAGTTAATGATATTTTATCAATGATTGAGTTATAAACAGATTAGAATAGTATGTATGTGTACAATATGTAAAATATTATACTGATAAATACATTCATTCATCGATCGGTGGTGATACGAATAATTTCCATTCTTTAATTAGGTCATTCTATTATATATATATCAAGAAATGTTGATTAATTCAGTTCAGATTAAAAATTTATAAGAATAGTAAAGGTGATAAAATATAGCAAAAATAATTGATAATATTCATTAACTTGCATTTATTAAATGTTTAGTTTATACATTTGATGGAAAAGAAAAAAAGAGAAAAAGACGATGAAATTTAATATAAAAGTAGATTTGATAAATTTTATCATCGAATATAAATTTTTTTTTATCATCGATTTTATCATCGAAGATTTGATAAATTTTATCATCGAATATAAAATTATGTTAAATTAAATGACCTCATTAAAATACACAACATTTTCTTCTGTTGATAATTTTCAAATGATTTCACAAATAAATTTGTTAATAGATAATTTTTTTTTATCAAATGATTAATTAATAAAATATTTATTATCTTAGCAAAAATATTCTTTCAGCTAATTTTATCGGAAATAAAACAAAACGAACGAAAAAAAAACGATTTGAGTTTTTTTCATTTTTTTTTTTTTTTTTTTTGTAAAGTAATGAAAAATCTTTTTCATTCCAAAAAGATTTTCAAACAAAAAAAAAAATGTTCAATTTTTTTTAAAAAAAACAAATTAAAAAAAATTTAATTTTGTTGGAATTAATTAAATTAAAATATACGAAGCTATGATTAACAAATATATTTATATTTTTAAAAATTACATATTCAAAAAAAGAAAGAAAAACATCGTTATTTCGAACTATTTCTTTCAAATTTGTAAAAAAGAAAAAAAAAATTAATTTTAGCTTCTGTCACAAGTTCTTCTGACATTAATTTTTTTTAATTAATATATTAATTATTCAAATATATTAATGCATTACATAAGTAGTACATATTATAATGACTGGTAAATTGAAGTAATATTTGAGTAACATAGTGAAATCCAAATACAAATATACGTACATATACTGAATTTCTGATTTATATATTAATAATTTGAATAATGAATATATTAATTTAATATATTAATAATTGAAATTAGATATTATCAAATATATTAAGCTAATGATATTCAATTAAATAAATTTTTCTCATTCAGATTTTAAAATTGAAATTAATGAATTTATAAACTTAATTTGAGTTCATTTGGCCGTGATGAATTTCATTTGAAATTTTTTCGATAGATATTTTTTTTTTCAAAAAATTCTATTCCTTCCGAATATACAAATGTTTTATAAAAAGACAAAAATAATGTCCAGTGATAAGTGATAAAAAGATTGATATGTAAGATATTTACTCATGTGGTGTAAATATGTACATATATTGATGATAAAAAAATGATTGATATATCTCTTAATCTTGGCGAACATAAAGTATAATAAGATATGAAATTTGATTGATCTGTCATTTTTACAATCATCAATATCTTTTGTTTTCTTAATTAATAAAAATATTAGTTCTAATCTTATCATGCATTAGTCCTCTCATTGAAACTGATAATTACTACGATTATTTCAACATGATCATGCTGATAATTAAATATTAATTGTGAAATATATTGTTTATCATGATAAGTATATTGTTTAGTTTGCTGATAATTATTCGATTAACACTTGAAATGTTGGTAACTGATGATATTTTGCAATTCCAAATTTCTAATTGAATTTTATTTTATGTAATTATAAGGGCAAAAACAAACTTAAAAAAAAGCTTCATATGATAATATCATTTGCTTTTGATATCCTGATATCTTTTTTTTTTTTGAACCTCAATCATTCATTGTTGATTATCAACACTACTTAATTTTCATCGCAATTTTTTTGAAATTGCATTTCAAAAGGTCAAACTAATCTAACTTATAACAAATATTGAAATATCAAAATGAAATTTGACATAGCATTTGAAATAAATCATCAAATTAGCATTAATTGAATGAAATAAAAGAGATATCTAATGAAAAATGCTAGAAAATTTTGAATTATAAAAAAAAGCAATAAATAGTTCAGCTAAATTTTTGAATGAAATTTTAAAAAAAGATAACAATGATAAAATGATAAGAAAAAAAAAAGGAAAAAGGAAATAATTGAAATAGGATTGACATAATATGGCGAAATTAGGAATAGTAAATTAGGAAAACAAAAGAATGAAAACGTTAAAATAGGCAATGAATGATAGATAAATTGATAAATGATTGTAATGTGAAAAATACTAACTGAAATTTCTTTTACATCACGTTTTCTTATTTTTAAAATATACGAAATGAAAATTTTTTGTTTCAACAATAAGTAATTATACTTCGATTTATTCATAAAAATCAATTCTATTAATAATAGATAATAAACAATAGCAATAGTTATTGTCTTATTTGTAGTTAAATTTTAGAATATATTTAATATAACTGATAACTTAAATTGATTAGTTATAACAATTGATAATATTTTATATCTATGAATATGCATATGTATTCGAGAATATACATATGTATTCGAGAAAGTTTATTTTAAATCAATAAAAATATTTAGGAAAGGTATTATTTAAAAAATGAGAAAAATATATCAAATGAAAATTTCACTATTTTTATTTTTTCAAAACTAATCAAATATATTTATAAAATAAATGAAAACAATAAGTTTGAAGTAATAAGATAAGATCAAAAATTTTTGAATGCATGTAGCTTGATTGATTAACTAATTAATTAATTAGTGTTTTATATCACTTGCATACTGTTATTTAACCGAAGTTAAACTTTGATAATATTTCTCTAAAAGTCAATATTTTTAGGAAACTGAAATTTTGAAAAGTTTTGAAGAGAGAATTTTAAATGAAATATTAACATTAAATATTGAATAATATCAGTTATGTCGATAGTGATAAAATGAAATAATTGATTGTCTAAATTAGCTTTTAATCGTTACTCTGATAAAATGATACAAATTATTTGTTAGTATAAATAGAATAGATATCAATTCTTTTCTAATTTTATATTGTGATGAATTTTTATTTTTTTATTAAAACAATGATAAGATTAAAAAAAAAATTGATAAATTATCAAGAAGACAAATTTAGAAGGTTGAAAATTAGTATAATATATCAGCGACAATTGAAAATTATCTAATGAAATATTTGTAATAAAATTTGTAACAAAACTATCAAAATCAAGTACTGAATAAAAATTATTGAATTAGAATGGAGCGTTATCAAAAGAATACAAATTCCGCATCTTAAATATTTCAAAAAAAAAAATCAGCTTATCAATTCTAAATTCTGTACACATGATTAAGGATTTTCAGATGATAAGGATGATAAAAACAAAAGTTTCTATTAAAAAAAAAAAACTCCAGATCATTGATTTCACTATGTCTTCGTTGAAAATATAAAAAATAAAACAATAAAAAAAAAAATATTAAATCAATTTCAAAACGAATGTTAATTTTCGAATTATATTAAAATCATTTTTTAATTTTTATTTTCTCAAATTTGCTATAAATTGAAATTGAAATTATTTATTTAACCAATCTGATATGTTCTCAAAATTATAAATAATACTTTTAAAAAAAAGATCAATTTTTTTTTTTTTTTTTTTTTATAACAATTGATATTTGCTTACGGTTAATGATTTGTTAGCAAATTAAATTTTCAAAATGTCAAAAATTACTTCTTCTTCTTCTTCTTCTTCATATGCCATATCTATTTTGCTTGACCAAAAAAAAAAGCAAAAATATAAAAAAAAATTTTTCAAAATATTTTAACAGTAAAATCCTCAAATAAACATTTACTTACACTAACTAGCATTTACTTACACTAACTAGTATGATAATATGATACTAGTATGATAATATGATAAAATATTTTAGTAGTAAAAATCCTCAAATAAACACCTACTTATACTAGTATGATGATAATATGATAGATATCAAGTTAATAAAAATTAGATGAAATATAAAATAAATAGAGATAATATTTGCATTAAGTAATTCAATAATAATTCAGAATTAAATAACAATGAAATTAAAAGAAATGAATAAATTATGGAATTGATTTAATAAATAAGTAAAAAATACATGAATTTCTTCAATTATTTCTTTAAGCAATTAAGAAATTGAAAATTGAGAATGGAATAAAAAACAAAAATAATCAAAAAATGATTATAATTGATAAGTTGAATTTAAACTTAATCTTTATCATTTTATTACTTAGCTATTTGTTTTCAAATATTTAATCAGTTATTCGCTATAAAAGTAATAATATGATTGATTCAGATTTGTCAAATCATATCAAAT
Source organism: Dirofilaria repens (assembly GCA_008729115.1). Lineage (NCBI taxonomy): Eukaryota > Metazoa > Nematoda > Chromadorea > Rhabditida > Onchocercidae > Dirofilaria > Dirofilaria repens. Next base: position 48,799 of record SNRZ01000241.1, on the reverse strand, counting down.
CCATTGCTGTTTTATTGATAAGAAAGAATTACGAAGACGACGACGAACGACAAGAATTAAACGAAAGAAAATGACAGCGGCATTAAATGATTCAGTTAAAGGTAAAACTGTTTGAAGGTCAATGTACCATTATCATCTATTCCAGGTATATCAAAATCAGCACTAACATCATTATCATTTGATGATGTAAATGTTGATGGTCTCATGAGATGCCAATGCTATGCGATAATTTCTTTTATATCAGTTAAATTACAAAATGCACTAAATAGTTGTAACATTTTTAAAAAAAAAAATTACAAAATTTAAAAGAAATATTTGCAAAAAAAAAAAAAAAAAAATAAAAAAGTAAAATCTCCCATATATTCCCAATAATTTATTTATTCATTTTATCACAAAAAAAAAAAAAAAAATCAATTAAATTATCACAATTAATTTATCAAATAAATTTTAAAAGTTTTACTAATGATAAGATAAAATGATGGGCAATTGTAAAAATAAAAATTGAAAAATTTTAAAATGCATTAAAAATTTCAAAACAAAATAAATAAATTCTTCAAAGAATACGACAATTTTGAAACATTAATTTCTACATATGCAAAAATATTATAAAATTAAGAAGCATTAGCCTAAATGAAAAAGAAAAATTTTTATAAAATTTTTTTGATAAAATTAAATGAAATTTGCAAAAAGTTAAAAATTAAACAAAACAGCAAGAAAGAAAGAGATAGAGAAAGTAAAAAAAAAAAAAAAAAAAAAAAAGTAACGTTAATTAAAAATTGATAAAATTGATAATTTTTTTAGATAACAATATTACACTAATATTCTAAATTACTGATTCTTCGAAATTACCTGATAGGCATTTAATATATCAGCATTTATTATTCTTTAAGTACTAATGCCAGAAGCTAAAAAATTTAGTTCAATTAAAATATATGGCATAAATTTTGTTGAACTTCGCATGTCAAACAAAAAAAAAAAAAAAAAAAAAAAGAAAAGAAAGGGAAGGGAATACCGCTTCCGTATTTTATTAATGATAAGAATAAGATAAAATGGTGGGCAAATGTAAAAATGAAAATTGAAAAATTTTTTAAAATGCATTCAAAGTCAGTCATTTTTGGGATGTCAGTAAATTTTGTTTTGTTTTGTTTTGTTTGTTTTGTTTTGTTTTTTTTTTTTTCTCCCTTCTCCTTTTATAGGCTAAAAAAAAAAAAAGGGACAAAATGTATGAAAAATAAATGACATTAAGGATAAATGTGATTACACATATCAAAAGAGGCCAATTGAAAATTTCTTATGACGATTAATATTACTCGTCGTTGATGAAAATAAGTTGTTGAATTGAGCTGTATAAAACAGTAATCCTTTTGTTCCTTCTTTTTTTTTTTTTAAATTCTTTTTTCTTTTAAATAATAGAAAGTATGAAAGTGTTTAGTGTTGTGAGATTATATTATAACAGCATTACAGCAATTGATATGATAACACGAAATGAAATTGTTATCATTAATAACATATTGAACAAAACGCATAAATAAAGCATGATAATTGATAAAGCGGTTCTTTTTCTTTTAAATTCTTTTGCTTTTAAATTATATTATACAGCATTAGAGCAATTGATATGATAACACGAAATGAAATTGTTATCATTAATAACATATTGAACAAACGCATAAATAAAGCATGATAATTGATAAAGCGGTTCTTTTTCTTTTAAATTCTTTTGCTTTTAAATTATATTATTACAGCATTAGAGCAATTGATATGATAACACGAAAATGAAATTGTTATCATTAATAACATATTGAACAAACGCATAAATAAAGCATGATAATTGATATAAAGCGGTTCTTTTTTCTTTAAATTCTTTTGCTTTTAAATTATATTATTACAGCATTAGAGCAATTGATATGATAACACGAAATCAAATTGTTATCATTAATAACTATTGAACAAACGCATAAATAAAGCATGATAATTGATAATAGCAATTTTTTTTTAATTATTTTCATTTTAAATAATGAAAAGCATGAACTGTTAATGTTGTTTAATCATATTATAATAGCATTAGAGCAACTGATATGATAACAGGATATCAAATTGTTAATGATAACATATTGAACAAACGCATAAATAAAACATGATATTGAAATAGCAATGATATGATGATTTTGTGATATTAAATTAAAACTGATGTAGCATATCGAACAAGAGAATAAATAAAGTATGATAATTGATAATATCAGTGATAAGTATTATTAAATTATCACCAGCATAACTATTCGAATAAAAGAATAGATGAATTGTAATTTGAATGATTCGCAGAGAAACACTAATTTTCAATTTTTCGAACCATAAATTTTATCTTCATTGAAAGCGTAAAATATACGAAATTAATTTTCAAATGAACAAATTTCAATTTCAAAATTCAAATTCTAGAAGATTTTTTCGAAACTAAATTTTTCGTTTTTCCTTCTGCTTCTTCCAACATCCTTTTCAGCGTTTTATTATAAAATAAGCTAAATATAGAAATGAGCAACTTAAATACAGAAATTAGACGAGTTTATTCAATTCTTGTTTCCAAAATTATTTCTCAAATTTATACTTTGCAATTTTTTTTTTTTTTTTTTAAATCATTCATTTCTATGAGCAAATTTTTTTGAAAGAAAACATGAAATGATAAGGAAACTTGAACGAATACACAAATTGCTAAGGTTGAAAAGAATAAAATGATTTTAAGATTTATTTTTTTATTTTTTTTATATGTAACACATAATAACATTTAAATTAAATTTTCAAACTTTCTTTTTCTCTTTTTTTTGTTTGAAAATGTACAATATAAGAGAAAATGAAAAATTTTTGCCTTTTTCTTTTATTTGATAACTTGTTAATGGGATAAATGGATTGATTATCTATAATCTATTCAATTCTATTATCTTCTTCAATTTATTCATACCTATCTTTAATCGAAGAATATCGAAGTTGAATGTAGTAGTTGAAAAATTCTTGATTTATCTCCTAAGGGTAATGAATTTTTTCATGTTCTGAAATAAGTTCAATTCGTGCAAAAAAAAAAAAAGAAAAAAAAAATTGAAAATGTAAATGTATAGAATTCTCGGCCATCACTTCACATGAATTATAGCATTAGTATTTCGAGAAAAAAAAAAAAAAAAAAAGAGATGAAAATTTCTGGAACACATTTTCCGTAACGAATTTTTATTTGGCTATCTTTCTGGATCCGAATGGATGACCGCAATTTTTCGTTTGTTTTTGTTTTTTTTTTTTTCCTTTGGTTTTTTTTTAAGTTAAATTTTATAATGTTTTCTTTTTTTTTTTACCCCAAAAATAAAATGAAAAAAATTACGATAATGTAATAATCAAGTAAAACAGATATTTTGGAAATAACAATAAACAAAATGTTTACAACAATTCATAAATTTATGCATCGAGTGATAATAATTAATAGTTTATTTAAATTTAAATTTAATATCTTCCGAAGGCTGTAGATTAGTAATGAATGCATTTAAGTCTTGAATTTGTGAAAGCGATATTAATAATTTTTTTTGTAAAAATCAAATAAAATTAAAAAAATTAAAGAAACAAATAATAGGACAAAATGGAATTGTAAACAATGCTGTGCTTATCATAAATGATAAAATAATTCTCAATTGTATATCATAGTAACATAAAATTCCTTCAATAAGAGGTGAATTAATTTTACAATAAATAAATTTTCCCACATAATGCCATGATTTTAGGTTTCAAATTACAAGTTCGCTTGCTATTCCAAGTAGAACTTTTACAGTATTTTTAGGTTTTAAATAAGTCTAATATCATAATATGAGTGGAAATAAAATTTTGTTGAAACCTAAAATTGATTACAAAAAATTTTATACAAATAATAGTTTCTCGTCAAAATTACAAAATCTATTCTATATTTAAATTTGAAAATCGAGAAAACTAAGAAAGACATGCATGAAAATGATCGTACCTCATTATGTTATATTTGATATTGGTGGGAATTGAGTTGATAAACTTTTTGATAAATTAAAAAAATGATAAACTAAATTTTTTTCTTCTTATCTTATGCCTGTTCTCAAAATAGTATAAATTGTCTGACTGTTAATAATTTTTCGATCAGATATCTTAGTTTTGTATTTTTTTCTTTTATAGTCTTGAATATTCTGAATTTTTTGAAAATGATAATTTTCAAGTCTTAATTAGTCAGAATTCAATGACCATATGATATTTTAAATCTCCAAGGATAGTATTAAATGCGCATAATAATCTAAGTTTAAAATTAAGCCAAGAAGTTATCGTACATAATTTATCAATTCATTGATCATAATTGTCATCATTTAAATACATACCAAAAATTTATTCTAGCTAATACTATAGATTACATTAATTGAACAAGGTTTAAATTTAAACCAAAAAGCTATCGTACATAATTTATCAATTCATACTAGTTAATACTGTAAATTAAATTAACTGAAATTAAATTAGAAAATTATACGCTGATAAAATTGATAAAATTTAGTAAATTAAACTGATAAAATTTAGTAATTAAAATTAAAATTTACAAATATATACATGTATATACATATTAAGCAAAAAGCAATATGAATAGGAAAATGTATTAAAATGTCATTCAAAAAGCTAAAAATACATCATAAACATTTAATTTATAAATTAAAAAAAAAAAAAAAGTACGAAATAACTCACTGAAATAACAAATATAAAATTAAAATTCGTTTTTTTTTTTTTTTTTTTTAAATCAAATGCATAAAAAATTATAAGGTATAAGGTAAAATTATAAGGTCAGATAATGGCATAAATAAATCTCGATGAAAAGAAAAAAAAAAAAAAAAATTGAAAAAATTATAAAAGTTGAGATGTAAGAATTAAATTACGATAATAATTAAAATATTTTTAAAAATTTTCGATAATTAAATTACTATATTATATGTGTCAATCTTTTCACATATATTAAAATCGTTGAAATTTCAAAACAAATTTCATGCGATTTCCCTTATACCATATTGTAAATTTGTTCGTTCTAAAACATTGAATTATTTCATCACTCTCTTCCTCATACGCCAAATAATATCATTGTAATATTAAATGAAATTTTTTGATGGAAACAAAAATGAACATATGAATCGAGATTCTCGTCGATTACAGGTAAGTAATTACCGATTGTGTAACAAAGATTTGAAATGTGAATTTTCACGTATTGAATGTGTAACAAAAATAATGAACATATGAAATTCTCACGTTATTTTCGAGAAAGTATGCAAATAATATTTTTGGAAATAAAATTGAATAATTTAAAATAATAAATCAATAACTCAATAAATCAATAACTCAATAAATCAATTTTATCTTTAATGAATGTATCATATGTAAATGCTTCTTTATTTTTGACAAAAATTTCCATAGTTGAAAAAAAAAAAAAAAAATTAAACGTTATAAAATAGATGCATTTCAACGAATAAATAAATAAATTATATATTTCTAAAAAAGTATAATGGAGAGACTGTAAAATCTATTAGCAATGTATCAATACATTTTTGAAATATTCAAAATGAGGTATGCTTCAATAATTGTAAGGATTTTTATACCAAACTTTTAATTTATAATTTTTTGATTCGTATTTTTTTTTCCTTTCGATTTCTTATATTAATCCAGAATTGATTTTTAATATAGCATTTTGTTACAATTTCTTTTTAACCAATTACTTCAAGTAGTATAAAATTAATTATCAATCTAGCCTATCTGCATGAGTACAAAAAAAAAATTGAACGTATCAAAAGTATTATTCAGATAAGTTGTTAAGCTTATTTCATGAATACAATTTAGTTTTACGTCTGATGTAAATCATCTGTTAATTATTAATTTAAAACTAATATGCTTGAAAAGTAGTTTTAGTTAAGCAAATCTCTTTCATTTCATAAAGTTTACGTTTTCTCTTGAGCACTAAATGACATTATCTCTAATTTTTGTAACGTATTTCGGGGTCGAATCTTTTCATTAAATATCGAACTGTTTTAGAGCATTAAAAGTTCGGAATTTTTCTCGGTAATATTTGACACAGACGAAAAGATTCATGATAAAAGCTCTATTGGTTCACAGAGAATTTATTCGTGATACGCTTCAGATGAAGAAAAATTATCCGAAAACAATACTGTCAGAGTCGTTCGTAAAGTTTTTGTTTTTCGCTATTGTTCGGTCGAAAGATTGTTTCTCAATTTTCTTGAAGAATTTCTTCTTTGAACGATTAAAGGAACGCCTATTATACACTAAATATTCATTCTGATCAAAAACTGCTCCCCGAATCTTCGAGAATTCTTTCGGTATAATTGAGAATTACTTAGTTTTTTTATTGAGTTTTGATCTATTAATTGCATTGATAATATTTCCTTCTAAGATGGTTCTTTTCCCAATGAGTGTTTCCATTTATTTTAGTAGTTAAGATTGTTCTGATTTGCGTTAACTGATCTTAAATCTTTATGTAGTGGGAATTTATTTATTATATGTTAATCTCCAGCACAATTTATAGTATATTAACCTATAGTGCAAAAACAATTAATTTACAACATGCAAATTCCAAACAAAGGTAATTCGATTTGTTGCTTTCGAATCATAATATAATTTACATATTAAATTTAGCGAAAAGCGAGCAGCTTATCCTATTTACTTCATGCCACCTTGGCAAAAACATCATTTACAGTACTAATTACAACATAAAAACAAAAGTTTGATTATACTGAGATATTTCAATGAAGATTTTTCTAGATCTATAAAAACATTACGGTTTTATCTACAAAAAAAAAAAAAACCAAATGAAAGAATCGTAAGTTTCGTTATAATTATATAATTAAAAATTTGAATGCATGCAAAATGTATTGATAATATTTACATTCATTTTGTTGCGATTAATTTACATATCTGTAAGAATCTTTAAATGTTCAGTTAAACAAAGTTTGATTATACTGAGATATTTCAATGAAGATTTTTCTAGATTCTATAAAAAAGCTAAAATTAAGAATCTAAATGATATTATCTATAAATACCTAAATTTCATCGCTTAAATCTTAAATGCGAGATGCTATTTTTTTAAGTATTATTAAAACTTTTTTCTTTTCAATTTGAAAAGTTTTGAACTTTTCAAATTTGTTGCTGCGCAAAACGATTTTTCCAATTCAATCACTTTCTCTTTATTTAAGACAATTTTTGGCTGTTTTTTTTCTCGAGAATTTGTTCATAATTTCAACATCAACAAATAATCTTTCCATAGTGTTTATTTATGCTATCTATAAAACTTTTTTTCTTGAATAGAAAGATAACACATCAACTAATCATTATTAAGTGGAGGAGCTTGTCTTTTCTTGAATATCATCTATCGGGAAAGCTTTTTTTTTAATGTAATATAGACAAATCATAATGAGAAAGGTTTTATTTAACGAGGATCTACTTTTTTGTTTACGTTAAGAAATGAAATAAAGTCAGATCACACTATGATTAAAGTTGATCAGTCGATTATGATTAAATGATTGATTTGAATGATTGTTGATATTGATTTACTAGTGCAATCATTATTTGATATTCCTTTTGTATCGTTGGTCCTTGATCTATGTAATAGGCTATGGCCTACTATAAGTTAATTACACGAAAGATTTAATTATCAAAATAAAGAATAAGAGATGGACAAATATTCCAAACATGTTACAAAAGCTTCAATGTTTGCAACATGTTACAACATGTTACAACACTTCAGACAATGTTAGCATTAGAAGTAAGTATTGTTAACAGATCGATAGATAACAGAACGACGAATCTTTGTACTAGAATTCGGATAAATGATTCATTTGTCGGAGCAATATCGTAAATTTATATTTGCATAAAATTTTCTGATCATTTCGTCATACTAATATCCTAAAAGATTTTATTATAATTTCGATTTTTTTGACACTATCATTAATTCTAGGAAATTATTATTTTTTCATCATACTAATATCGAAAAAAAAAAAAAAAAAAACCAAATTATTTAGAAGAATTTCATCGAAATGATTAGTAAAAAAATTATCGAAGCGTTATCTACATTCGAGACTTTCATTAATTTTTACGAAATTATTGCTAATTCCAATTTTATTTATAAATAATAAATTTAAAGGATTTTATTAATTACAACGATATCATTTAGATTCTTGATTTTTAAAAATTTTTTCATTAATTCGCTCAAACAATATCTAATGCAATCGGTGTTACAAAAATTGGAATTGTTTAATTCGATCATCCAGGGATCTACAGATATGTAAATTTAGCTGCTACAAGATATATGTACATATATTATTTCCAAATTTCCAAATGTGCATTGATTGTGTGATATGAAAGATGAATGATCAAATAATGAAGAAATTTAAGTATAAAAGAAAAATAAGAATATAAGTTTTTAGATATGAAATTTAATAGATAATATGCTTTCAATCCATCAGCTAGTATGATTACAACAATTTTATTTTTTTTTTTACAATAGCAATTCGTGCGCAAATTTACAACAGCAGATTTATGCGCAAATTTACACCCATAATTGCATCATCAATCAATAATACCTCCTTCTGGCAAAAGTTTTTACATAATTCGATGAAATTCAGAAATGTACCAAAATGTATTGCGTTTAATAAATTTCCGAATCAAAAAAAAAAAAAAAATCCATAACACCAATTAGCAGCGAAAATAGAATGTGAAGAGGATTTGTTGGATTTTTTACTTCTTTCTCGAATACTCGAGCAATAATAAATTTCCAGTAATTTTCCATAAAATACTCGTTTTCTTTGGTATAACTATAAACTACGAAAATCGATATTTTTTTACGTAATCTGATAGGCTAAATTGGTCGATGTAACTATAAACTACGAGAATCTGATATTTTACGTAATCTGATAGGCTAAATTGGTCGATGATTTGACCTCACAATGAATAATATCGTTTGATCAAATCTGAACTAAAAGTTAAATTAAATATAGATTATGTATGATACTTCAATTTCAAATATCTACTCAATTAGAAATTAAAAGCCTTATGTGTATATAGCTTATGTGGAAATTTGAAAACCTGAAGAAGATGGTGAAATATTTTGAAATATACCAAAAAAAAAAAAAGGAAAAAAATTGATGAATGTCGTGATAATTGAAAGAGATGAAATCAAAAATTCATTATTTAGATAAATGAACTATCACTGATAATCTATTCATTCACTGAATTACTTTATATCGTTATCTATGTTTCTCGGATATGCATCGATAACAATCAATCCAATTTTATAATCTACAAACGTTTACTATTAAAAAACTTTTTGACTTAAATTTTTTTCTTTTTTTTTAACGAACATTTTTCCGCCATATTCAAATATACCTGTGAAAAAAACATTTCTTTTATTGCCGAACGGTACATGGAATTTGTGAACTAATTTATTCGCTTAAATTCTAGGATACAGTCTAGTCTCGAACTACTATTTATCATCACGTGACGTATGCAATTTCAGTTTTCTTTGCACTCTCGAACTACTATTTATCATCACGTGACGTATGCAATTTTAGTTTTCTTTGCACTATTTGCAAAATCATTTCTCTAAAAAAGGCCTCATTCAAATCCATTTTCTTATCATCTCTATGATCTGCGAAAATAAATTAATTACAAATTTTTTGTTCTTGCAAATTTATGTGTGCTATGACTTTTTTATTTTCATTTTTTTGAGCAATGAAATTATAAAATAAAAAAAAAAGACGTGTATTCTGCTTAACAGGGAAGATATCTCTCGTATTTAATTATTTATTAGTTTGTAACTTATTCTGTACTAAATGATAAATTAAAAGTATGAAAAAAATACAGTAATTCCAGATATTATTTCAAATAATATTGTCCGAAAAATTTTTGACGGATAAGAAGAATGATAAAATAGAAGCCAAGAATAGCAAGATATTATCTCCATTATAATTTATATAGAAATAAATTTAAATGAAATTTAATTCAAAAAAGTAATTGAAAACCTTAATCCTTCTTGCATCAATTTTTATCAGTTCGTATTCTATTATTTATCTATTCCATGATTTTAATACGGTACAAGATAGTTCAAATCTCAGCTCATAAAAGTAATTTTTTGTAAGAATGCTATCCCAATATCCATGAATATGCAGTGAAAAGATGTTTGATTCGCTGATTTTTCAGGATTTGCAATAAAATTTTCCGAAAAAAAAACGATAAGTCATAGACGAATGTCTGTATCAAATTATCATAAAATTAGATTTAGGCATTCATGATAATGATAATAAAATTATTTAATTCCATTATCATAACATTTTCATATTCCTTTCTTGTAATCGCGTACAAATATCAGTCTTGTTATCTTCGATAGATGATATTCAAATGCTAGAGAAAGAGTCATTTAAACATGAATGACATTTCAAAACTAAAATTGTATAATTGTGTTCCGCGATCTCATAATTTAATCATTTACCGTAGTCCACAGTAATCATCTCCTGTTTTACAAATATTTGAAATGTCTGCAAAAATCCATTGCAACCGTGCAACAGCTAGAAATCTGATCAAACCTTATCTATCATATATCAAAATCTTGTTCTTGTAGAAAAAAAATAATACAAACTGGTCACACATCGGTAAATAATTCCCGGAATTCTATACAATCTGAGTGAAATATTACATCGATATAATTCCCTCCAACAAAATATAGATTTCTCTGACAGTACACTAAAGATAGATTCTTAAACTTATTCCATGAAAAATTGATTCCCGCTTTTTGGATTCTTAAACAAATTTATGATCGATGTGCAATGTGAAACTGAAAGTAATAATCATTTATCATATTCGGAATTTTTTTTTTTTTATATACAAAGAATGTCTAAAGTACAGTAATACTTTAAAATGAATGTGTTATGCTCGATTTTCCACTCCACTTAAAACAGGTTTCACACTTTGTTCTTTCATCATTAACATCCTTTTTTGATCTATGATATTCAATTTCTGTTCATATCTCCACGATTCTGGTACAATTTTGTTAATCTTTCCTTCCATATGAAAAAATGTCCACCATAAGACTTCTCACATTTTCATTCTTCAAGTTAAATAAAAACCACTGACACTCATGATTAATCTATGTACCACCACAATAAATACCATAAGAATGATGAAAGATAATTACAGAGAAGTAATGCATTACACTCTGAAACAGTGTTACTCTAATAATAATTACGGTTTCTTCGAAACGATGAATCATTATTCGTGTTAGAAAATTTGGTATTATTTTTATAAAAGCGAGTAAATACGAACGAATGCTGGCATTTGAAATAATTGCACCAGAAAAATAATGTAAATAGTATCTAGCATGCCGTCACCTTTCCTATATAATATAGAGGATAATTGATTATAAAAATTTAAAATATTTTCAATACTGTTAATATTCAATCATCTGAATTTTACACTGGGAATATGGATCTAATATGATGATATTCACAATGTGAAAGAGATGTCACAATTATCAATCTAGATGCTCTGTGAAGCCACAAATTAAACGGAAATAAACATAATACCTTTCTTTTAAGAAACATATAGAGTGGTTGTCATACAAAAGTCGTCAGCCAGAGCTAAGCTCTTGGAAGATTCAATATCTTGATTTCCTTAAAGTAATTACCAAGAAAAGTTAAAAGCAATTTTTTTTGCAAATTAGAAACCGATATCATCCATCAAACTGATTCGTTCTTCTGAAGAATAAATTTCATGATATCGCGTTGCAAAATGGCTTGTTTTTCAGGTGTTAGCATAAAAAAGCAGGCCTCTGCAACTGCTGTAGAACTGTTGTTCCGTAGGTGTACAGCACTAGTGACGGATGAATCTCTGGTTTGATGGTTTGAACGGCTGTGCTGCCTGTAATAAGCTGCATTGATTGTGTCACCTCAACCGACGGTTCATTTCCTTGACCTTGTAATTGATGCGCAAGTAATGCAATAGTGTCAATCACCTTCGAAGTACTGACGTCGTTTTCCATAGAAATTTCCTTGCGGATATCTAAAAATTCAAATAAAATGAGTACGGACATCTGAAAAATTTACATGAAATGACAAAGCAAAAAAGGAACTAATTAAGCTTAATAATTCCTTACTCTTCATATCAATAATCGATCATCAGCAGTAATCTACAAATAAATTTAATGGAAAAAAAATAGACAAATAATAGACTAACCACCAGATTTTCGAATATTGTCAATAATATCTTTCCTGGCAACCCCTGGTTCTGGAGCAGGGCTGTTGCTACACGACTTTCCACCTTCTGGTTCTGATATGAAAAAACTATCACTGAAAAACAAGAATTAATATATTTAGCAGCATTGAATAGTTACAGGAAGATTTCATATTATATCCATTCAAGTTAAATATTCAATTATTCAAGATATTTGTATAACTAAAAAAAAAAGAAAAATTTAAATTCTTAAATCTGTGTACTTATTTGGACACTTATGCATTTGATTTGTTTGGAATTAAAAAGTCAAACTTAATTAAATTCGAACTTGAGTGCATTTGGGATTTGTGAAATACTTAAATAAATTTAGATAACAATGATGAATTTAATTCTTTGAATATTTCGGTTGATGTAAATATTGTTCCAAGCACACCAAGATATTAATCATCTTTTTTTCGCAAAAATAATTTATTCAACTATTAAATAATGCCTGTAACAGGCAAACAATTTACTCCCAGATTCTAAATCGATTGATTGAATTTTTGAATAATCCAAAAAATTTAACGCAACAATTTTTTTTTGATATGATTAAAAAAATACTATGATTAAAGCTATATTTCACTAAGAAAGCAAAGGAGAAATATGAAAAAGAAGAAAAAAAAGTAGAGAACATAAAATATTGAGATAATGTTGAAAGATTCAAAGCATCCTACAACAATAACTCCTGTAACAACGATATGTAAACATACCGAGCAAATTCTTCTTCCATGATACCATCTAGAAATTTCATTGCGTCAAAATATCGTCGATATTTACAGTTTCGTGTTGTCCTTGCACCAGGATTCTGTTTTTGCTGTCGTTTTTCATTGGCATAAGATCGTCGCAACTGAAGCCATATTTTTCGACATGTTTCCTCTGTAATATGTAACATAACAAGAAGTTTTTGACAGATTGATAGCTTTACAAAATCTTAAGCTTAAATGATGAAGCCTCAAACATAGTAAGTTATAATCTCAAATATAAATTTATACATATCCGATCATTTTTATTCAATTCTGTTAATTCAGAAATCATATGTTTTCAAAAAAGATTTTTGCAATTTGAAATATTTATAGCTTGCGTGACTTCTATCAAAATTTTTGCTTAATGAGAATATTAATTTATCTACTTCTCAACCTTACATTGGTACTCCATATGAATATTAAGGAAGGCAAAATGAAAAAGAGCGACGCAAAGTTGCATGCAGTGGAGAGATTTAGAATAAAAATCAAAATAAAGAATAAACTGAATACAGAAGTGATCTGAAGGCACGAAAAATTTACAAAGAATCCAAATTATTTTAACTGATATCAAAATCCATTACCATCAACTTGTTTCAAATCATTCGACATCTCTGCAGCAATGCTTTCCCAAGCCTGTTTCTTTTTTGTTTGTTCGCGTGTGGTATTCTTCAAAACTACCATCCCAAAGTATCTCATTGCGACGCACTAAATCTATGAAACATTCCATTTCAGGACCTGTAAAATCAACTAACTGTTGCTTAAATTGGGAACTTAAAGAAAAAGAGGAAAAAAGAATTTAAAAAAAAGTTGCTGACAGAAAATTTACATTATTACTTTGCAGCACAAGAAATATAAAACTGATAAAATAAATCTTAGCAAAACAATTACAGTAAAAAAAAATAAAAAAAAAAATCTTAACAAAACAAAAAAAAAAAATCTTAACAAAAACAATCAACAAAACAATTAACCTTTGAAAACAAGAATATGTCGCAAATTAGTTGACTTCGTAGAAGTCGGAATCTTCTCACCGAAATCGGTCAAAATGGTTCCATCCTCAAAAAAGATACATTTTTTCTAAGGTAAATAAATTTGATTTCTGTATTAGTTATCGATTTGCTCTTGCCCTTTCAATCAAACTATGGAATGTAATAATATTTTTTAGATTTTGTCCCAGCATTAATATGGCGACTTATATTGCTGGAATCAACTATATATGTTCTATCTAGAATCATCTAATTCAATAGCTTTTTCAAAAGTGTATAAGTTTCTTGGGAAATTCAACTATTCTGCATGCCTATTTAGAGTAAAGAGATAAGTGGCTTTACAGAAACTATTCGTAATTTCTTATTAAAACATCCATTCCAATATGTCAATAAAATTTGTAATTTAAGTCAATAAATACATATAAGCATGCCTCGCAGTTTACTGTTACAGAATGACTTGTGGATGGTCCCATAGCAAGAAGTACATCATTGGCACAGATTTCGGTTAGATCTTCTTCACCGCTATCTTCAACTTTAATTTTACAGCCTGCAAAAAGTGCACATCTAATTACAATGGATTCATACCAGTAATTCAAAAATTTGTTGTAATTTAGAAGATGATAAACCAACGTTTAAGTTGTTCGTCACAATTAATTTGTCCAGCAACTTCATCAATCGCTCGTTTCAATGTTAATCTTCTTTCTGTTTTCGACTTCTCCTCCATCTCCTCCTGTTTGATTTCTTTGGATCCTATGTTACTGGCAGCACTGATTTCGTTCATCCTTTTACTTCAAAATATCCACTGAACTGGACACCGAAAGTACCACGAAACTCGATAAAAAATAAAAGCAAAAAAAAAAAAAAAAACAACACTGATCTCGCAATGTCAAACAATAATCTGATTAACAAAGAATAACAACAACTATCAACTCCAGTTATTTAGCATAGTTCCAAATTAATGAAGATAGAGTATTTCAGTATTCATTTTCAAGAAGACATTTCCAGTTTTAAATTGTTTAAAATCATTAGATATTTAATAATCATACTGTCAATAATTCAAGATTGCCGTTTCACACAATCATATATATCTTATCTATACTTTCAATATCATCTTAATAATCGTTATTTCTGTATATCTATCAAATTTTATAAAATTTTTAAAATTCAAATGATTAAATTAGTAACAATAATAAAGAGAAAGCTTATTTGAAAATCAACATCTATACGTATGATGATGGAATTAAGGGAATAATAATAATAGCTCGTCGACTAACATTTCAATTCATCAACAACTGCAGGACAAGTAAACAACATCAAATGATGATTGTCATCAGAGAGCATACACAACAAACAAATGTCTAGCAATCAATAAGGTAGGGTGGAGCGTTGAATGATGCAGGAAAGTTCAAAACATATTGAATTACATCTATTATACTCTTTCATTCCTCTTTTCTCTCTATTTCCCTTCTCTTTTTAATAATTCTCATATCTGCTTCATTGCTCAACAAATAAGAGAATTACTACTGGTTAGTTGGTTCATCTCTCAGGCTATGCATTACTTTTTGCTTCTGTTTGCTAAAACTATAGAGGACATTCAATACTACCATACAAATATCTTCTCTACTTCTCATCTACAAACACACTATCTCATCATAATTGCATATTTATTACTAAAGTGTTGGCATTGTTAACGAAACATTCATCATCATCATCAATCATCAACATCATTACCATCATCATCATCATCATCACCATCATCATCATCATCCCTACCACCAACAACATTTACAACTAGCATTTGTTGACACTTCGTCTAACAACGGTTATTCTCCGAACAAACGAGAAAAATCGATTAAATCTTTCAAATGAAAGGAAATACAATGAAAGGAAATAGTAGTTTCTATTTCTCAATTTTATTTAGCCAGTAAAGTCCTGCTAAAATATTATACAATGAAACTTTTTAAAGCAAAATAAATTATTAATTAAAAAAAAATAAAAATAACAACCTACCATAATCTTCCCAATTTGTTGTATATGCCATTTCTTAATTGGTCCATAAAAATATAAATAGTATTCGGAAAATATATGCTTCAATTCATCGTTCTACGAATCAAAAAAGTTTCATTGATCAATCATTCCTCACAATATCATGCAATTCAAAAAGCATCATCATCTAAAAATACTACATCATTCAGAAAAACAAATATAATTAACAACATGTCAAGAAGTTTCTTTTTCTCTTCTGTTAGAAAACAAAAAAAGAAAAAAAAACGCAATAAACAAGATGAAAACTAATAATCTCTCCATTTCCATAAAATTCTCTTAATAACATTTGATTGGATGAATGTTTGAGAATTGAAAAAGCATGATTTTTTTTGAAAGGTAATACTCTTACAGAAAAGTATCAATTGTTATTTTGAAGTATGAAATTAAGTAATTATTTTTAAATAATTTATTATTACAGTAGTGATTGTCGCAGTTCCTGATATTATGCACATAAAATAAATAAACGTAACAAAATAAATATATAGAAAAAAAAAACAACTGTTCTGTATATAAAACAAAAGAATATTCTGATCGTCGAAGATTTTCTTTAACAACATATAACATTTGAATGGCAGAGATAACTGAAGTCCGTCTTAAAGTTCCCAGAGTAATTAGGAAACTTTAAAAAATTTCATAGAATCAAAAGATGCTGCTGCATATTCATCTTATTTTCAAGAATTTTTTTTTTTGGCATTTTAGTGCAATTTTCAACATATCTTAAAATCATTTAAAAATAGCTATTATCATTGAGCAGCATTCCACACAAAAAAGGAATTATTGGGATACTCTAAAGTTAAGTATAACATTCAGCATAATAAATAGATTGAAACGAAATTAAAATTTAGTTAAAATAAGACATTAAAAAATTTTTTGCAACAACAAACAACTAATAATTTACAATGAAAACTAAAAGCAAAAAATACAAACGATAAAGCTAGCATATTGCAATCCTGCTAGAATGAGAAATGTATAATCTTTAAAATTAATCATTTTCCATATCAATCTGAGGATTTCTTTCAATATAAAATGCTCCCTCACGACGATACATTTTTAGCCTGATCATATCTTCCGGCGAAATCACCGAATTTGCGCTATCGATAAGCTTACAAATGACATCATATCTACACTGCTTGCCTTCGGCACTGCTTTCAATATTTCGATTTAAGATAGATACCAGGAAGCTATAAATATATCTTTATAATATCACCTTTAAAAGTTTCTATCACTCCAAGTGCCACTCAATATTCAGAATTTACATATCTTGAATATTTTGTTGCATTAAACGAAGGCTTTGAATATTATCAAGATGTTTTAACAACGCTAAGATGTTTCGCAGATAATAATGACATTTTCAATAACAAGATATCCCGAACGTCACTGAGATAATTATGATTTAAATTTAATGACCGTTCGGGAAATCGTGATCAGCACACTTTTGATTTTATTTAATAATAACTAAGAAGGGAGTACATTCAAGCCAGATAATATTCATAAATACCAAAAAATTAATTCTCGAAAGCCTGATCTTCATGATCGTCATCAGTTAGTATTAATTTATCAACTTAAGTTGATCAAAAAACAAACCCTGCAGAGACATAAAATACGCGAATTGCCCACGAACGATCGAAAAGTGCCAAAACTAATCGTAACGATGATATTCGAATATCATTAAATGGTTTGTTTAGATAGGAAATTACGACTGATGGAAATGTTTCACCAAGCCAGCTGAACCACTTCTGTGCGACTGCATCTGCATCCACATCCTAAAAATATAGATAAGTCAATTAAAACTTCCCAAGTCTGAAATCATGAATTTGAATATAGATGTTTTCTAAGCTGCTCCTTTCAAGTGATCACTGTATTAACAAAATGAAATTATGTAAATGCACAAGAATCTTCATAAATGTTGTAAAAAATTATAGGATTCAATACCATTTTTCAGTTCCTCATTTCTTGTCAACTTATTTATTAACGATATCGATAAAACTAATAAGATAATTTGAGAATCACAAAGACCCATTTAATTTATCAGAATTTCTGTATTGAAAAATTAAATGATCTTAGATATTCTCAAGCTATTTCAGTAGCTATTATCAACACTTTCAATTGCTGTCCAAATGTTGTTCTATATTCAAAACAGTGATTACAAAATAAAGATTTAAAAAAGAAAATATCCAACATATCCGAAACTTTTCATTATAATTCAAATTATGAAAACTAATTTTCCGATAAATGAGTGTAAAATTACCTTATTTTCATCTTTGACTTCCAGCATCATTGATAAAGCATTAATATGTCGCACTCGCAAATCGAGTGGTCCACTTGCAATCGCCACACCAAATGCATTCATCGCTCTTCTCATGTCACATTGTGCTAGAAACAGAAAAATTGTTAAAAATAGAACGAAGATTCAAATTTATTTCAAAAAATCTAATATATTCTTATTAGAACTTTAATATCCAATTTGCTAACTCATGATAAGACTCGTTCTTTCAATTTTTTAATAATAATGAAAAATAATGGTAAAGAAGTATATTTCTAAATTTTCAAGTTTTCGAGAATCGTAATCAAATAAGAAGTTGGGCGAAAATTCACCGCAGTCATTGTGTTGTGTATCCAAAAATTTTTTAGCACAATCAGTTGATCCCACAGCACCAAGGGTATCAAATGCAAGAAGACGTAATGAAGCATCCAATCGATCAAAGTGATAAATCAAATCAAACAGTGAATCCAGAAATTTTGGAAATTGAGACAAACATTCCACATTTGCGACAGAAAGGTGCCCGAAAAATTTGATAAGAGCTGCAAAAAAGATAACTAACTAAAATATAAAAAACAAGGCAAAATTATGATACCCTGATATATCTACCATTTTTTTAACAATTAATATTTTAATATTGGAATTTTATAATTCATGCACATTCGAGTGAAAATATAATACTAATCGTAAATGTACCAAAAAAAGATGTAATATACCGAAAATAAAAATTGTAATATAAGAATCGTAAATATAATCAAAAACACGTACCAGGATAGAGAAAACCTGCATCTGGCTGATCCATGCACTGGATAAACAATTTGTTGAGGTGATCAACGATCTTTGTTGATAATAAATATTTCGCAGCCGATAATTTCCTGAAAAAGAAAGTAACTAAGTTAAACAGGTTAAAGACAAAAAAAATAGGAGACATAAACATATTTTATCAAATTTGATTATTTTTTAATCAGGAAATGAATATTTACTAAGACAGTGAGCAGGTGCAAACTAATCTCCCATTTTTTTTAATGAGATACAAATATCGAAAGAGATCTAAACAATGATAGCTCGAAATGAGTAAACTAAAATGGATAAACTTGTCCTTTTCAAAAAACAGGTCATTTTTTTCGGAACACAAATAAGTTATAGTGGGCCATTCAATCGGATAATTTGGATGATTGAAAATACAAAGAATTTATTAATCAACAGTAATAAAACATACAGAACGGAACTGGAACTTTTCATCGACAAAAACTTATAAATTTGTATATTTTCGTTAATAAGTGAAAAACTAACTGAGAAACGCCATCCGCAAACATTTCCACAGCATTATCTGAATTAAAATATCAGTAGATTCAAGCTCTTCCTCCAATCGATTAATCAAATCTTCGATTTTATGTAAATCTTTTCCTTCCCTCATTACCAAAGTTGTTACCTACAACAAGAGATAAATAAAAATTAAAGATCTAAAAATGAAGAACTTAAATATTTAAATATTTTCATCAGTAAATACTTATAATTGATATCATATTTTCTACAGCATTTTCTAACACTCATGATTTTCATGACACGAAGTGGTAACACAAAATTAAACTTCGAAAACGATCGACTATTTTTTCCACATAAATGGTGCACGCATTCACAATTAATCTTGCATATATTTTGTGTTGTAAAGAAACAGAGAATTACTTAAACTGTTACGATCCAAAATAGTGATTCTTATGAAAACCAAGTAATAATATAATTCATTTAATAGACTTAGAGTTTCCATAAAGCTTTTTAATATTTAATATTTGACAGTTGCAAAAAATGAACCTGATGTATTCGAAAGCGAACTTCGGCACGACTTGAACTTAACTGATTCAGCAATTCATTTTGCACCAATTTCAATGATGCGAAATGTTTCAGAAGCTGAAAAATATTCCCTTATGGGCACTGATTTATAAAACAGAATTACCAAAATACTTGAATAAATCCGTTAGTTCCGCGACATCGTCAATCTCTTACATAGCTCATTTCACTTTTTTAACAGTGGTTTAAACTGACTTGAAAATATAGCAAATCTAACATTATTAATTTAAGAGTAAAACTGCTTAGTAAATCGTCGCGTGGATTGACATTAACGCAACAAAACACAATGTATGTCGAACGACTATGAGTGTTGAAAATGAACTAAGCATCTCCAATGGGATTTCGGCAAAATTTTAATAATTCCCATTACTTTCACAATTTACACATATAATGGTTTTGAAAAAAAAATACTTTTACCAATATCTTTGTTGGAAAAAAGAAATAATAATGCCAAAACAAACGTAAACATACAATAGCTATTGATCCAGCGCAGTCGAAATCACAAATTCGTCGTGCAAATGCGATTGTTACCGCAATATGCGAATTAGAAAGCATTTCATTGACTTCGTCGACATGCCGTATGTAATAATCGGCAAGTACATCAACAACTCTTGGATGACTATTGTTTATCCCATTTAAAACTAGGATTTGATGTTTCTCAGTTAAAGAAACTATGCCGACAGTATCAAGAATGCAAATAATCAAATCCTTCAGATCCGGAAATGCATCCCTAAAAATTCTTCGAATATTTTAAAATAAAGTGCAGAGAAAGACAAAGATATTTATTTTTTGCGTAATTACAACGAGAGATAAGGAATTTTTTGAAATTTATAATGGTGAGTTTTACCGATATTTCCATATATATATAATGATTAATAGCATTTTTTTTTTTACTTAACCATAATGAAGGCCAAAGTAATCCATAATTTTTACAGGTACATACAAAAAAAAAAAAATGATCCATGAAGCAGCATTTATCTGCCTTCTTGATGTATAAAATATTTTATAGTTTGTTTATATTAGCAAAAATGCATTTATTGATTTTTCGCAAAAGATAAAGTATAATAAAATATAAGGTTTAGTTTTCGATGAAATTTTAAATAGAAGTTTTCATGGAATTCCAAGCAGAAAAAAAAAAAGTTAATTTCATAAATATACCAGTCAATATGTTCCATGTTATGAGAGAGCAATTTCTGCAGCATTTCAATAGATTTTATTTCTGTACGTTCTGCTAGCAGACGCTGTTTCATTTCATAAAATGTATCAATGTCATGTGTTGAATCGCTTACCGGTGGTGATTCAGCACTGCTTTCAACATTATTATCTCGCATCCTGCCTGCAATTTTTTTTTTCCTTCTGTTAGACATTAATTTTTAAAAATAAATATTTTTGTAATAACTCAGTTCTATATTTCCAGAGAGCTGATAAATGAAAACTAAGATTAATATAACTAAAACCGGAACGAACAGTTTGAAAATATCTGTAGAAAACCAGATTTTCGAAAAAGGGCTAATTTAGAGAAACGGCGAAACAGAGAGAGAGAGAGAGAGAGAGAGAAAGAGAAAGAGAAACGAGAATAATGCGAAAAAAAAGTTTTAATAACACATGGATCTATAATCCAGAACAAATTCCGGAAATTTTCATATATCTAATCCAAATTAATTATAACATAATTTCAAAATTAAATGTAAAACTTTACTTGCCTCTGTCAATATGTAAGTAAGTAAATTGACTACTCCAGAAAATGCTGAAAATACATTAACTACCATATCTTTTTTGTGGTTATTTTATTTTCAACAATGATAAAATCCCCTTAGTGTCTAACTTACATACACTTTAATATTATTATTAATCTCTACCGTCTCTCAAACCTTTATACATCCTAACCTGTTCTCTTCTAACCTTCATATTCTCTAACTAAACACAAAGAAACAAATAAAATAACAATGAATACTGTCTGTTACTAGCAAAGTCATACTCTCTCTTCCACCTCCTCAATCACTACCCCTTAAAAATTCCAGTCCCTATCAATCTTCACACCCTCCTCAATCTATACACTACCTTCCACCCACAACTCATCCAAGAAATCACATCATAACGAAACCTACCGACCAACCAATCCCGAATCAAACCTAATATTTCAGCAGAAACAAATGTCTCACTGTGAAATCGTTCGTCTTAGACGCGCTACGAAATACCACACATCTCAAGTTATAAAATCCTTCAATCTCCAATATTACATTATTAGAAAAATGATTATTATAATTCAAATTATTTCTAAATCTTGGTGACCTATGATTCTGGATCATTATAAAGATTCGGTGTGCAAAATAAATATTTGTCCGAAAAGTTAAGAATATTTTTCAGTAGATGAAACGAATTGTAGTTACAATATATTGTATTAATTTAAATTGTAAGTGTAACAAAAACTTGATGATTATTGGATGTGTCATTAACAATAACATCATAAGTTGATTAAAACTTGTATTTGAATTAAACAATGAAAGATAAAAGTACAAAATATGACAGATTATGCGAATGGAAAATATATTTCTGAAGAAATGAAATATACCAAATTGGTTAAATTGAAATAAAATTAAATAGAAAATTTTTACTAAAAAATTCATTTCTAGTTAGATGAAACAAATTATTTAAATTTGATAAAATGATATCAAAAAATAAATTTGATTAAAAATTTCAATAAATGAAAGCAATAATTTAAAGATCTTGTTTTTTTTTTTTTTTTTAGAATGTCCTTGTAAATTTCCCTCCAATTTTTTTTTTCCATAGACTAAATAATCGATATTTCCATTTTTTTTTTAACTTTTTTATTTGTTGTAACATTTATATATCTTTGATCAATATCATATCTAAATGGGAAAAAAAAAATTCATCTGTAATTTTAACAATTATTATTTCAATAAACTTTTCTTCTTAAAAATAAAATTTATTTTAAATAGCTGAACGTTGAAATGTGAAAGAAATTGTAAATTAGATAAGATATTTATCTGATTTTTCCTTAGTTTTTTTTTTTTTATTTTTTCTCAAATGCCTTCAGGGAAATAAGTTGAATAAAAAATGAGCAAAAAAGAAATTTTTTAAGTGTAATTCTTTAATTATACGTATGTATATAATTAAAAATTAAAAGATTTCTATTTTTTTCAGAATTTATCAATTTAAATGGAAATTTATAAAATATTTTGCCATTAATTTGTTTATTAGATTGTTGAAAGAAAGATTTGAAAAAATTTTTAAAGTATTTAAGCATATACATTGAAAAAATTTCAAATGATTAAATATAACATTTGTGAAATTATCAAAATAAATTTATTATCATATTTATCATTTAGATGATATAAAAGTACATATTTTTCCAAAATCTCATTTGTATCATTAAATAATTCATTCATTATTGAAAAGAAACGGTACAGTATGATAGGATGTATTATTTTAAACTATAATGTATATGAGTGAACATTTCTTCAACTAAACTCCTTAGAACAAATTGTAGAAGCAACGTGACAGTACTTAAAATAATTAAAGTACTGTAATAGGTGATCAATGGAGAGCTCCAATCGGTAAATGTTTGTATCATACATAATGGGAAATACATCACTTCGAAAAAACTGATTAATGCCATAAGAAGCTGAAATGAAATTGTTATTTCGAATTAATTAATGTGATAGCACAATTTTTGTATAATATAAAAATTGGAAAAAAACTGAATTTGAAATGTATAATAATAAATGAATAAGTTATCACTTCTTATCGAAGATTTATCCAAATTATATGAAACATATTTTGATAAAAAAAAAGTATAGCGAAAATTAATGATATCTAAACGAATTCATTATCACATGAATTTATCACATGCTTATCACATGCTTTTAGAAATGTGAATTTACATCATTAAATTAATATACAAATATATATCAGGGTGAATCGTTGGATATAATAATTTAAATCAAATATAAGTTAAGTGAATAATTAATTAATATCCTATTCTAAATCATATCACACTTAATAAGTTTAATTTAAATTTATTAATTTGTGGTTTTATTATTAAATTTCACAGATTTCCTTGTTAAAATAATTTCATAATATTCGAGATTGGTTGAAACTTTTCAAATTTCGAAACCTTTTTTAAATCTGAATTTTGCATCAAATCACTGAAATTTTTGAATTTAATTTAACCAATAAGCAATAAATTTGAATTCCCTTTGCCAGTTAAAATTCTATTGCTCAAAAATTTAAAACTAAAACATCTGGCGATAACGAATTTTCCATGCTAATTGATTTATCTTTTACATCCTTTTTTATTTTTTATTTTTTTTAAAATCTTTTCACTACTCTAGATTCTCAATTATTTTGTATTAATGATTACTTTTCCTATCCATAACAAATCTTATCAAAAATTATTACACAATTTACTAACTATTCACTATAATAGAAGTCACAAATTTCAAATTGAATTTGAGAAATTTCAATTTCAGTATGTCATTTTTATTTTAACAAAAAATGTAGCTTTAAATTAATGTGATTTAGTACCGTTAATTTTTATTATGGCTTTTAAATAAATTGAATAATAAAAAGCCAGATCTTTTTTTTTTTTGCCTTAAGAAAATTAAAGCTCATTAATATTAAATTGCAAAATTTGAGACTACAAAATGTCTCAAACATTACTGAATTATCGCTTTCTGAACATATACGACGAAAGCATAATATTGTATAATGAATACATTTATTATACAGTATAATGAGTAAATAAATCGTAATAAAATATCTTATTGTGAGAAGCTAATATTGAAGGCCATACATTATTGATTGATTTCACATATTATCAAAAGGAACAATATATAGTACATACGATAAAATTATGCAAGTAAATGAAAAAAAAAAGAAGAAAACCTACCATACTTAATAAATATCCATGAAGAAATGCATCATATACTAAGCCAAATATTCGTTTCCAAACACGAATAAATAGGAATATGACAGCAATAGAAAAGCAAAACAGTGATAGAAAGATAAGAATTGAAATAACTATTGTATTCGGAAGATAAATATACATAATCAAACTGAAATATAATAGTACAATGGAGATTTTGCTAAATATTTTTAAAATTTAGGAATTTTTACTTTTTCAAAATTTAAATATATCTGTCGCTAAAATTGGAACTAAAGAACGGGTATTTTCTTTGCTCTTAATTAATAATTGTTGACGTATGTTGCATGTGCGGATTTACTGTGTGATGTAAAATGTTAGTTAAAATTATCCGCTCACTGAGTCTATGATTTTTAAAAAAGAATTGCATTCCGCACGCGTTAACAAAGGCACTATTTCTTGTAATCGCAGAACAGTACCTGAATGCTCCACCTACGCGGAGGAAGCGGATCATGAGCAGCAAAACCATTCATTATAAAGGATATGCTTCAACGAGGTCAATTGGATGAGCATATCGGACATTATTTGTTCTCATTTTTCTCTGAGTTATGATTTCGTCATTAGATTTGTCTTATTGCTATTATTGGATTTGTATTACTGATCTTGTGATTAATGTGTTCGTTGATGTATTATTAAATTTATCGTAATAAAGGTTTAATTATCAAAGTTTGAGATGCTACAGGAGGAGCTCTGAATTTTTGTCACGGTTAAAGAAGATGGCAATATGCCTGAATGATAGCTATCGGACTAACCTGGATGATAGCGTTAGACCAATTTGCGCAAAAGTGCAAAGAACAGTTGCGGTACGCAACGTTAAACCCCATATTACAAAAATGTCATTGCTACTGTCGTTTATGGTGCTATATGGTAACGAATACTCTTTCATACCTGAAAGTATACCAAAAGAAAAAAAAAGATAAAAGTAGACTGAAATTGTAATTGAAACTCAAACTCGAGTGTACTTCAAATTCAAATTTCCATCCGATTAAAATTCCTTATAATGAACGATAACTACTGGCTTCTTTTTTTAAAGTTTTATCACTATTATGTCGTAGATACTCTGATATCATAGGTACTTAATATCATATCCATTATATCATGATATGTGATATCATAAATATGTAATACCGTAGATGATTTAAAATGCTAAAATGTCATTCTCTTGCTCCCATTCAATTTTCTAAATTTTTCCATAATAAATTTATACGATTAGTTATATTACTATTTCAATCTTTTCCAAATATATGAATCTGAAAAATTTATCAAATTTGAAATGGGAAAAAGAAAAAACAAATTTTATTAAAGTTTTAATGATATAGCAAGAAATTTAATGAAGATAAATTTGAAGAAATACTGCAGTTCATAAAAAAATGGTGAAATTATTACAAAACTTTACATATATGTAGTGATATATATTACGGTGAAGAATAAAATTATCATATATTTCCATATGAAAAACTATACAGCCAATGATTCCATTGAGGCGTAAGAAGAAAAAATAAAGTTCTTTAAAGCAATATTTTTGAGAAAGAATTTTAAATAAATAAAAATGAAGAAGTTTTTGAATAATTTATTAAAAAAAAAAAGAATGTCAAGAGAAAAGTGAAGGAACGCAATATACCTTTTTTTCCTCTTTCTCATACTTTATTTATTTATTTATTTATTTATTCACTTTTTTTCATTTGACAAATAATGAAACTTTGAATTTTTTTTTCGTTTTTCTTTTTGTCAAATCAAAAATATTACTAAAATTTATGAGCACAAATAATATTAAATTGAATAGAATGGTCGAAATTTGTTTCATTTTGATTAAGCTAGAGTTGTAAATTCGTTTCTTTTTATTTTTTTCACCTTAATTATTGTCCAAAATTCGTAATTTGGTTTGGAAAAATCAAAATTGCAGGAAATCAAACAGGAAAAAAAGCGAAAGAAAAATCAATTGAAATAAAGCATGTTTGAATTTTGTCAATGAAATGTTGACATTCATTTTTGCCATCTAACATTTCCACTTTCCGAAAAAAATCTGAAATCTGGAAAAAAAAAACGAAAGATATATGCTTTAAAACTATATCCACTTATAGTGACTTCATCTCATTTTTTTTGGATAACTTTTCATTTCGAAAAAACGAAAGTATGTTTTTAAAATTTTAAAATTTCAAAATTCTAAAAAAATACTAGGAAGAAATTTATTAAGTACGTTTTAGATATTTTATCTTTATAGCTTAAAATCCAAATATATATATGTTTATATCAAAAATGAATGAACTAACTTTTGAAACATTTTACGAATAAAGTATTAAATAAAATAGGTGGCAAATAAATTTAATCCAATCTATGAAAACGAAAGAGACAGAGAGAGAAAGAGCAGAAGGAAGAGAGAGAGTGACGATAGTTAAATTGTCGAGAAAAATTCAACTTGACATGAGAATATAAGTTTGAATTGAACAATTTACATATCTCAGTAGAACAAATAATTCCTTCTACACTCAATAAAAATAATATCAAAGAATAGAAAATTCAATGATGTTTGTTCGTTCGTTTACACTTGTATCAGCAAATCTTTTCTCACTTTTTATTTTTTATTTTCTCACTAAATTAAAGCATTGAATGGAATGAAAATTTATAATTGATAAGATATTAATTATCATTAACTTTCTAGAAATGAATTCATACAAGCGTGCAATTTAACTAATACATCATCACTTATTTCCACAGCAAATAAGATGTCTATTATTTAAATAAAATTTAGAAACTTTTGCAGAAAAAAATTTGAAAGAAAGAAAAATAGATTCATTAGAGAGATAAAATTCACAATTCACAATTATTCATTTCAATCTCGCAAATCTTTCAATAAAAATTAAAATTGGAGAAGACAGAATATGGTGAAAATAATAAAGAAAAGTTATACGAATTACTTTTTCCCAATTTATAATTAATAAAAGTGCATATGTTTGTTTCATTTATTAAGAGATAACAAATAATCAAATATAAAATAATTATTTTCAAAAATATAAGATGATTATTTAAAATGATTATACTTTTTCGATAATTTTGATAACTAAAAAGTATAATATTTATTTTAATAAATTTATTTAAAATGCAAAGTTGTTGATGTTTCATTATCTGATTAGAATAACCAACAAACAATGCAATAAAATATAATAAATATTCTGAATTACCAAGAATAGTTTTGTCAAACTTTAAAATTCATTCATCTTTCCTATATCCTATTTTATCATTAATACACTTCAAAAGATAAATAAGCGAAAAAAAAATTAAAAAAAAACTATTAGTTAGATCGGCTGAAAAAAAGTTGTAAAAATTTGAATCAATAATTTTATTTTCTTCCTTTACTTTTTAGTAAAAAAAAAATTTTTTCCAGCAAAAAAGCAACAAATTTTAGCTAGTCTTTAATTTTTTAAAGTTTCCAAAATAGCATGGAAACATTTAATCATAATTCAAACTTCTTGAAAGTTTTCATGCTATTTATAGCTTTGCACTTATTATTTCAACTCACTTTTTTCCTTTTTTGAAAAGTTTAAAAATGATGAAAAATAAAGATTTTCCATTTTTTCCTATATCCTATTTTATCATTATTACACTTCAAAAGATAAATAAGCGAAAAAAAAAAAATTAAAAATTCATTCATCTTTCCTATATCCTATTTTATCATTATTACACTTCAAAAGATAAATATACTCATATCACTTATTTTCTTCCTTTACTTTTTAGTAAAATATCACTTGTATCACTTGTATATATCACTTGTATCACTTGTAAAATATCACTTGTTATGAATCTTTTAGGAAATTTTAGCAAAAGGCAACATTATATAAAATTAATTATTTCAGTTAAAAAAAAAATTAATTAGTTATTTTCAGTTGGAAGAAAAATTAGACAAAAAAAAACGACAAAAATTATTGGTAATTAAAACGAATCATAATATTGGTTTTTTGAAGCAAAAATTTTGTTTTATTTTTTGATTATAAAAATTTAATTCTCTTCTTCAAGCTTTCAATAAAACTTTGTATGGATAACATTACCATAATATATCATTTAATTTTGAATACAAACAAGGATGATAGACGGAGGAATGTTATCAAAAAAAATTAAAACTTTATTAATATTCAATTTTCATTAATATCATATATTCCTTCACTGTTAAATGAATCTGCAAAATTTTCAAATTTTTTACTATTTTACTATTGAATTTTTTAAATAATGTAATTTCAAACCTTATTGAAAGAATAGAAATACTGGAATTATGCGTTACATATTTATTTATTAATATAAATTTGATTTTCACTTTATATATATTATTTGAGTCTTTTTAAGAAATTCTTTGCATCAAAAATTGAAATGCATTAAGTATGACGATCTGTCACTAACAGCAATGTTAATAAAATTCTCATTAAAATCGATTTGATAAGATAAAATATTGGGGATTTGAAAAAAAAATTTCTTTTTGATAAGAATAATTGATAAAAAAATTTTGTTATCATTTCCATAACGTTCGATTATAAATTTTACAATAAATTATTGATTAAGATAAGACTAAATATGCATGAAAAAAAGGAAAAATAATAAATAAATAAATAAATATGATGAATAAATAAAATGATATTTCTTACTGTAAAAGT
Source organism: Dirofilaria repens (assembly GCA_008729115.1). NCBI lineage: Eukaryota > Metazoa > Nematoda > Chromadorea > Rhabditida > Onchocercidae > Dirofilaria > Dirofilaria repens. The sequence continues at coordinate 19,046 of SNRZ01000241.1, read as the reverse complement.
ATTTCATTGAAAAATGGCAATCATTTCAATATCCTCACATCATGCTGAGAAATACAGTAGTTTTTACTTTAAACTAATTTTTTCAATTTTTCACTACGGTATAATTCATTGAGAATATATGATCAGGCAAAAAGTATGAATAAATTCTTGCATTTGTAAAATTCAAATACAAAAATGATTCATTAAAATTTCTTATGATAAGATATTAGCAAATAGAATTCTAGAATTTTATGTTTTCTGAAATATGATTAGTTAGAAAATTGTTGCAAACTGATTAAATAATAAATGAATGAATAGTTAATTTTCAAATATACACTTACAAGAAATTATCACCGAAAAATAAATTCATTACAGATTGATAAATGATTATCAAATCAAATCGATTTTAATCAAAAATCAAAATATCGTAATTATTTCGCTCAGTAAGAAAATGCTATAATTTGTTAAATCAATTATTTAACTAATAAAATTTTCCATTTTGCTCTCGAAATTCATCCTCGAGAATAACTTTTATCAACAAGCATCAAAATGAATTAGTATAGTTAATTAGTTACAGATTATATTAGAAGAATATATTCTACAATTACAGGATGTAAACTGCCTGAAATTTTAATAACATTTAAACATTTCGCATTGTTTACAATTATTGAATGATTGATTTGTTAATGTATCATTAACATGCCTCTTTAAATTAATCAAATTTGCAATCATTGATATTTCCAATGATTGATGTTATCTTAAAAATCATACATCCTTAGAAAATAGCAAAAAAAAAATAAATCACGATTATGCAACTGTCATCGAAATAATACTAATTATCATTATAACGATTCATATAATTATCAACATTACAATCATTATGGATTATTTATTATCATCATCATTGCTATTATTAAATATTATGATTATTCACTGTTACGATTAATGGTATTGGTTGCTGTAGTCTTGAAAAGTGGCATCAAAAAAAATTTTAAATATTGAAAATTAAAATAACAATATTTTATCAAAACTATTTAATTAATCCTCAGCTATAAGCATAATCTTTGAAGGAAGAGAAAAGGGCTAATTTTTTTTTTTTTTGCTTTAAAAATTGCTTATCAGTTTAGGCTTTCAATATTTTGAATCGCTTGCTTCTAATATTTCAACGAGCTTTGGCTGTTATCTCGATTAGTTAAAATTCTCGAGAGTATATTTTTCTATCAATTTGTGTAACATCACAGTCAGTTTACATCAATAATATTATAGAGATAACTGATTTCAAATTTTTAAGAATTTAGTTAAAATTCCTCAGCAATGTGATCCTTGTGGAAAATATTTCGAAAAAAAAGAATGTAGCTTAATTATTTATTAAAAAAAGCGACATATTAATTACAAAGAATAAATTTAATCTAATAAGAGGAATTAAATTAAATTTTAAAACAACCAAACTTAATTTAATTTTCAGCCAGCCATATAAATTCATAAATTATAGAAAGTAATGTAATTGTGTTTTTTTAGGAAGAAAGAAATTTCATTTCATTAATACTTTTATATATTTTGTTGAATTTTCATTTAATTTAAAATTCTTAATTTTTTAAATTTCTTTTTCTTAATTTTAAGATTTGATGCAAATTTAAATTTTCAAAAATTTTTTTTTTTCAAACAATAATAAAATTCATTAAAATGATGAAAATTTGAAAATATGTAAAAATGTCAATGAAATATTGAATTTTTTTTTTACTTTTTTGGATAATTCGAAAATTTACAATTTCTCTTGGAAAAATGCAAAATCAAAAATGAAATAAAAAACTATGGAAGAACAACAAAAAAAAAAAAAAAAAAAAAAAAAGAAAAGACAAATGAAATGATGATATTTTGCATTTTTATAAAGCGGAACATTTGGCAAAAAGGAAAAGTTAACAAAATAAAACTTTAAAAAAGTTAATGATCAACATGGGGATTAATTTAATCCTTTTTGATGTATATTTTTCACTTTTTTTTTTTGTGATTTTTAAATCGGTCATAAATAGCAGAAAAGTTAGGCTATTAAATGCATAATTGTCGACGGGAAGGCTTATTTTTAGAAGGAAAAAAAAAAGTTGAATTGATAAAAAATATTTTTGGCATTTGACCAGATCGATATTTAATGCTAGTATTGATAGTATTGTTTGTTTACTGATATGATAAATGTTAATAATCAAAATTTGGAAGAGATATTTAAACTAACATATTCATTCTTTTTCTTCTCTTAATTTCTATAATTTTATTGAAATTAATTTAATTAATTCTTGAATGGTATAATGAAAAATAAAAGGTAAATAAAAGTCAAAAAATAATAGCTAAATTTATATTTATGAAATCTAAATTTTTGATAATTTATAGATATATTTTGATGATTAATTTATTTTAAAATGAAATTTTTTTGCATTTGTTTTAAGCGTATGATTTATTAATTTTTCTTTTCAAGTTTTTGTGATAATAATAATAAAATTTGTGATAATAAAATTATTTGTTGATGCTATTTAAGCATGTTTCAGTGATAAAACTATTAAAAGGCATTTATCATATCAGTGATATATATTATTAGGCTGCAAATATTAAATAAGCATTTTCTTTCCGTAACAAAATGTCAAATCTAAAATTTAAAATTTGTAGCTGATAAAATTATTTTTGGCAGCATATTAAAAATGTTTATTTATTCATTTTTTTTATTTGAATTCAAGCAATAAGAAATTAAGAGAAATTTCAACAGATTACTTTTAGAATATTCATGGGATAATATCAGCTCTTATCAGCTGATAAATTCAATTTCCAAAAAATAAAATTTTTAAAAAATACATCAGCTGTAAAACGAAATCATGTTGCATGAAAAAAAATTGGAGCAAATTTGAGAATAAGCTAAAATTAACATAAACTGATAAATATGATATATTTTAATAATATAGGCATGATAATGTAAAAGCATTCAATAAATGTTTCTATAATCAGTTTGTAATTTCAGGTTAAAAATAATCAATTATATTTATTAAATGATTGATAATGTAATTTTCAAAAATATTCTTATCAGTTCATTTTTTCTTTAAAAAATATAACAATCTAGGATTAAATTGTTTTCAAATATATTCCATTAAATGAAAAAAAAAAAAAAACAATCAAATGTTAGTTAATAGTAATTAAACACATCAATCATTCATTACGTATTTTAATAATTATTTACTTTATTTCATTTTTTTTTAATTCCATAATTTTAATTATAAATTAATTTTATTATCATATTCATCCATTCGGGAATTACAATTAGCGAAGTATGGAAAATAATTTTTTAATTAACAAAAATTACGATGCAATCATTTATATTTTTTAATTTATTTTTGTTTGCAGCATGCATTTTCTTTAGATAATTTTTTAGTAAGTAAGTATTTTAATTTAAATACAAGAAAAATTACTTCTTTTTATAGCTATTTTGATATAAAATAGATGATATGATATGTGTCTTTTAATAGATAATTTTTAAATTTTTATACTATCAAATTATCACATGTATTTTCAGAAATTATCACATATATGTTTGTTGTTATCAGGAATATTAATTTATTTGATAGATAAATATTGCATAATATGCGTTTTTCTATTTTTTAAATGCATCCCATTAGTGAAACAAAAAAAAAAAATTTCTCAATTTTTTTCTTTAAAAAAATGAAGCAAAAAAATTGAAAATTAAGCAAAAAATTTTTTGCAGTACTAAAATATAATAATTATTATTGTAAACAATTTAATTAAATTTTAATTCGTTTATAATAATTTAATAAACGATTTAAAAATTAAACGAAAAAACTTTTTTTAATATTTTTTTTTAAATATTAAAAAACGATTAATTATATTTATTCAATATGTTCAATATGCAATATGCAAAATATATTTTTTATTAAACGAATATGGAATAATTTTCATACGCTATATTAGTTTTTAGTTTCAATTCTAGTATTTAAATTCATATATAAACAATTTAGTTTTCTTATTACCTGTAATTATTTATTCGTATTTTTTATTACCTGTAATTATATGATTTTTGGGAAATTTTGATAATTTGTTTTTGATAATTGGCATGAATGAAATTAGAACTTTTAATATTTTTAACAAATTTTGTATAAAATTTTATATAAAAGGATGCTTAAAGAATTGTGTAATGTATAAATTATGGTAATATTATGGTAATATTGATCTGCATAGCATGACCTTTGTCTAGTATGTGAAGATAGTATAGCATGACGACCTTTGTATGACCTAAGCAAAATTTGTGTATTATTAATGTATCGTAAACAATGCTCCTTTTTATTTGCTTTGTTTTTTTAAGTTTTCTTTACAACGGTTTTTTTTAATAATTTTTCTTCGTTATTCGATTTGTCGCTATTTTTTTTACTGTTGATTATTTTTTTTGCTAATGAGAATAACATGAATCATTCAGATGAACTTTTCGAGAATCATTCAGATGAACTTCTCGAGAATCATTCAGATGAACTTGTCCAAAATCATTAAGACGAACTTTTCGAGAATCATTCAGATGAACTTGTCCAAAGTCATTAAGACGAACTTTTCGATAATCATTCAGATGAACTTGTCGAGAATCATTCAAATGAACTTCTCGAGAAACAATCGGATTAAGTTGTCAAGAAAATCATCAAAAAAAAAACCAGTTAAATCATAAGAAATTAAGCCCAATCTGGTCATAAGCATTTCTGAAATTATTAGTCATATGACTAAAACTTTTTTGTCCATTTTTTTTAAAAGGCTTTTAAATTGTTTCAATGATATTCATTAGGCTAATTCTTATCATCTTATGAATATTATATATATATATATATATATAAATAGCCGCATTTTTTCGATTTAATTTTATGCAATTTAATTCAATTTAATTTGATTTCAATTTAATCTAAAAATCGAAAACAAAGTAAAATTTCCGAAAAGATTTTCGAGGAAAAAAAGGAAATTATGAGTGAAAATAGAAAACATCTGATATGATAAAAAGTAAATTGCAACCAGAAGTATAATAATTTCCAATTTTAATATTTCTTTTTTTTTTTTTAAAAAATAAAATGTTACAGTAATATATTGAATGCTAAGTGTTTTCTTCTACTTTTCCGAAATTTTTGTTTATAAAGAGCGAAAGAATTGTAAAATTTTCAACAATTAGAATAAAAGATTTGACAATTTTCAACAATTAAAATTAAAGATTATTGATAATTCATTTTTCAAAAAAAGCTATATCATTGATAATTCATTTGTTTTAATTTATAAATTCAAGCTTTACACATCGTTTTTTATCTTTTTTATCAAAGATTTATGTTGACCCATTTAAATAGTCCATAAAATCACTTATAATATTATTTGCAAAAAAATAAAATTAATTATCAGCATTATATGTAGCATCATTTACGTCATAGCATTTCACGCAATAATAAAATTTTTGCACATTAATAAAAATATTTGAAATTTTTATGAGAAATTTTCTTATTCTTATTTAACATTTAAATTTCGCAGTTTTATAAAATTTCTCATTTTTTAAATTTAAATTAAAATTTGCAATAATTTAATACTTGCAGTAAATAAGCATTAAATTGTAATCAAGTAAAATCTATCATTCATTCATGCGATAATATATGATAAAATAAGATAATATATGATAAAAACATCATTTAAAAATTCATGATATAAAGCAAAACGGCAAAAAAAAAAACAAAATAAAATAGAAATAATCAGTCTGATTAATATTTAAAATCGAATTTATGAATTTTGGTAAAAAATATCAATAAAGATTGATAAGAAATTAGTAATAGCAAATTTGATAATTTTGGACTAGAATCTTTATTAATCATTTAAAAATGTTATAAAAAATGTTATATATAAATATCACTTTTATAAAGTTTAGAAATATTCTCATCAACGGAGCTACAGTATACCTCAGTGAAATTATCTATCAATATATGATTAATATTAATACTGAACGCTAACAGCCAGGAATTGTATGCAACTTTTAATGATTGTATTTCGTCAGAAATGGTACATTTCATTAGACGCATACTGTATCTTACTGTACCTATATCTTACTGTACTCTACCATCTCTCAGATATTTTATTTGCATTACATCTCGCAAAATCAACGTAATTGTACGAAAGAATTTCAAATAAAAATATTTTTTTTTTCAAAAAACGAGGAAGAAATGAAGAAATCAATGGACTACAAAGGAAAAAAAATTAAAAAAATGTCAAAATAATATTTAAACAAATTAATATATTTTATGTAAATCTGTCTAAATTGTTTTTTTAGTAAAAATATTTTTAATTAAGTTAGAATGTTTTAAATACATAAACTATTTATTTGATTGTTTAGGTAGTACATATTATTTACCTAATTCTTGAAATCACTTCCAAAATTCTATATGTTTTATTCAATGTTTATTTAAATACCAATATTTATTTAAACATTATTTGAGATGTTCACATTGATAATTTTATCAAGAAATTATAAATGACTTATTTCTTTTAAAATATATTAATTACTATTAATAACATTAATAGCAAACTTATTACAAATCAAAAAATTATTTCATTTTTTTTTTAAACATACAATCATTTCTGATATAAAACAATTTTAAAATGTTATCACTTATAATCGTCTTCGCTTATAATAATAATAATCCGTTTGCTTAATCTTGAATTTCATGGTTGATCTTTGAATGCTTTGTAAAATGATTGAACATAGGTGAAAATACATTTCCAATCAGGTCGATCACCCATCAATAGCATATCATCCACTTCAAGTAATGGTACAATGCCGTTTTGTCTATAAATTTTATATTAAAATATACTATTACTCTAAAAATTTTTATGTATAAAATATCGAAATGTATTTTGAATTTAAAAAAGTTCTGATAATTTGGAAATTAAAATTTGCATTCTAAAATACCTGCATGAAAATGATATTTTACTTAAAATTTCCATACATTTATTAAATGTAATGCAAAATAATTTATTTGAAATAAATTAAAATTAAATAAAAGAAAAAATTTCGGATGTAATCATTGAATGAAATAAATTAATTTTTGAGAAATGTAAAAAATCACTTACTCTCACCTTAAATGCTAATTCTAAATTTTCTCGTCGATTTCGCGAATTCAACATGTTAAAATCAAATGAATCTGGTACAAAACGATGTATCAATGCGCAAAATGCCATACCATCCGCCCAACATGATGAAAAATTTGTAATTTCAATCTTCAAAACAAAAAAAATTTTTTAATTTCTTTTTTTTACTAATTTTATTGATGTTTTTTTTTTTTTTTACTGATATTTGACTTTTTTTTAATGATATTTTTACTGATACTTATTTTTGATTTTACTTAATTTTTTTAACTGATATTTGATTTTTTTCAATTGATATTTTTACTGACACTTGATTTTTTTTTACTGATTTTTTTTTACTGATTTTATTGAATTTTTTATTGATTTTTTATTGATTTTCTTTTATTGAAAATTAATCATTCAAATGAGTCAAATTTTTTTTTTTTTAGAAAGGTGACAGAAAAAAAAAATAAGTTCAATTGTATTATTTATTTACTATTATAATTTTACTAATCAAATATCATCTTATATTAGATTAAAATTGCTAGCCAATAATTAAACTTCAATGATAGTATCTTGTCTTCAATGATAATATCTTATCGAAAATAATATCTTATCGAATAAATTTTAATTGATTAGCAAAGTATTTCGATGTAGCAGAAATACAAATTGTTCGAAAAGTTTTTGAGAATTTTTTATTTTAAAATTTAAAACTTTACAATATATATGCATATATTTTGAGATACTTACAGGATAATTTTGCAATTTAATTTGACACCATCGCAAGAGAGCATTTTTTATGGATGATGGATTGAATGATCGTACAGGTTGCGGTTGACTGAAATTGATTTTTTTTTTTGGGAAATTTAAAAAATTTTTAATTTTCAGCTAATTTTAAAGGATTAATAAATTTAAATGTAATGAATACATTTATGATCATTATCAATTCGCAATCACTATTGCTATCATCATGTATCATTACTTGGTTATTGATATAATGTTTACAAATAAATATTAAGGAATCTTTCGATAAAGCTTTTTATCATCGCAATTATAATAGCGATATCAGCGGAAATGATAAAGATAATGGGGGTAAATTATTTATGAATTTAATAATCTATTTGAAATGGACTAGAATGAAAATATTTTATAATGTATGAGTTCAATCAATCCATTTCGTTGTGTATATTCATCAAGTTTATCAATCAAATAATTGAAAACAAAGAATTGGATATATCATCGCTATCATCATTATCATTCCGATCATTGGCATTATTAATGATGCGATTTAAAATTTTTATTATATCATACATTTTTTTTCAATTTCTTGCACATATTATACAAAATAATAAATAGCCATTTTTTTTTTAAATAAGTTGAAATTTATTTATCAAAAAAAAAAAGATTTGTTACTTAAAAAAAATTTTTTTTTTTGACAAATCATGATAAAAATTTTTTGATAAAAATTTTTTCGATAAAAATTTTTTGACAAAACTTCAAAACGATTTTTTTTTCGTTATCAATTATTATCGTAATAATAGCAAAAAAAAAAAAAAAAAAAACTTGACCGAATGATTTATTCATTCGTTGATTTGTAATAAATTTAATAAAACTAAATTTCATTCAAATTATTATTTTCTCATATTAAAATATGTGTTAGTTTGTTAATAGCAAAAATACAAAATTTTGCTTTTGAAGAATTTAAGAAAAAAAAGAAGAAAGGTAAAAGAAAGGAAAGGAAAGGAAAAAAAAAAAAAAACAAACTTTGCTCGATGCATTTGATCCATCTGTTTGAAAACATTAACTTTCGACATTTTATTTATCGTTTATCTATAAAGATACGATTGAATAAATATGATAGAATATACTTAAAGTATGTAATAAATTTAATTTAGAAATTAAATGATTTTAATCGAGTCATTTGATTCAAATTAAATGAATTATTTTGTGATATTATTTATTGTTAAAACTTAACTTTAAATCTTTTTTTTTCAACTCAAATTTTATTTTCAATTTTTGTTTTTTTTTTTGAATTTCAGCATACATAGAAATAATTTAAATTTGAATTTAGATTATTAATTTTATTAAAATCAAATTTCAAACTTAATTTGTATAAATTAATTGAATAAGTACAAATGATTATATTGATATTGATAAAAGATAAATAGTTTCATATACACACATATATAATACATGTAATTTTCGCTGAAATTTTTGAAACATTTTTTCATTTCTTTCTTATTCAAATTTTAATTCCAATAAAATATAAAAAAATTAGTAAAGTAATAATATAAATTTTTCCACTTAAAATATGGAAATATAATAATATTTACAGTAATTAACTATAGTAAATCGTACTGCACATGTCGTAAAATATAGGCTCATTCTGCTGTGAAATTCCCTAAATGAATTAAACGAATTAAATTTATCTTAACATCAATCTTAGATTTGTGATTTGTCTTCACTTTATTAATCATATATACATATTTATGGAAACATAATAATATTTACAGTAATTAACTACAGTAAATCATACTGTACCTGTCATAAAATATAGGCTCATTCTGTGTGATATTCTCTAGATGAATTAAATGAATTAAATTTATCTTAACATCAATCTTAGATTTGTGATTTGTCTTCACTTTATTAATCATATATACATATTTATGGAAACATAATAATAATTTACAGTAATTAACTACAGTAAATCATACTGTACCTGTTCATAAAATATAGGCTCATTCTGTGTGATTCTCTAGATGAATTAAATGAATTAAATTTATCTTAACATCAATCTTAGATTTGTGATTTGTCTTCACTTTATTAATCATATATACATATTTATGGAAACATAATAATATTTACAGTAATTAACTACAGTAAATCATACTGTACCTGTCATAAAATATAGGCTCATTCTGTGTGATATTCTCTAGATGAATTAAATGAATTAAATTTATCTTAACATCAATCTTAGATTTGTGATTGTCTTCACTTTATTAATCATATATACATATTTATGGAAACATAATAATATTTACAGTAATTAACTACAGTAAATCATACTGTACCTGTCATAAAATATAGGCTCATTCTGTGTGATATTCTCTAGATGAATTAAATGAATTAAATTTATCTTAACATCAATCTTAGATTTGTGATTTGTCTTCACTTTATTAATCATATATACATATTTTATTTAAAAGTTTGTCATTGTTTATACATCATTTACTTATTTTTATTAACCAGTTTTCTTCGACATTACACAAAATATTTTTGTTTTATTTTGATATAATAATGCAAATTATAAATGCTTTTTTTTTAAATAAAATTTGTTAAATTATTTGATAATATGATAAGAAATGTTTAAATTAATAAAAGATCAATGAAATAGTGGAAAATATTAATTGAATTAAAAAAAATTATGGGAAATATATGCATATTTATTTATGAGAAATCGATCAACAATGATAAGCATCATAATATCAAATGAATTGTTGCAATAAATTTTATCGAATAACATGTGTTAAATTTAAAAATCAAAAATGACGAAAGAAAGAACTTATCAGATTCATCGCCAATCATTTATCATATTATTATCATTATTATTTATCTTTCTTACTAGCAAAAATGAAATGATTATTTTTTTACAATGATTAATTCGCCTATTGATATTATAGATTAAAACAATAAACTTTTTTAGTTGAATTGAAGGATAATATTTTTTATACGAAAAAACTTTAATTTTGTCACAATTACGCTTAATTTATCAGACATTTAGAAAATATAGGACTGATAAAAGAAGATAAATTCATTATAGAAAACTTATGTTAATTAAAAGATTAGTACTATTCACAGACAAATTTGACGAATTAATATTTTACTTTTTATATATTAAAATTTACAAATTTATCAATTATTTTTTTTAGAGCTTATCACATTTTATTTATTTTGCATTTTTGCTCACAAATTTATCAGATCAAAGAATCATCTAACATTTGAGCAAAGAAAATGCTTCAAAAGAAAAAAAAAATTTTTTTTCCTAAAAAAAAATTTTATCTATTAAAATCAATTTTCTAAAACAGAAAAAAAAGGATAGAAATTATTTCATTCAAGCTATTAAAAAAATTTTTCATTGCTTGAAAACTCATTAATAATAATAATAATAATAATAATAATAATAGTAATAATAATAATAATAATAATATATAATAATAATAATATTTAGTAATAAAATTTGATTAAAGTTTGAAATATATTCATTTTTAATTGAATATTATAAAACTTTTTAGTACAAATTATTCGGTATTAATATGATACTTATCAATTAATTGATTGCAATCCTATTTGCTTCAATTATTCTGATATCTAATCTTATCTGCTCAATTATTTATTTATATCTTACAATCCAACTATATCAATCTCAGCTTATTTAAATATTCCAATCTGTCTTATCATTAATTCTACCACTGCAAATTTATTACAATAATATATAGTTGAAAACAAATAAATCGTAAAATAAATATGCAAAAATTAGTAAAAAGTGATAATTCCAAATTTTACCAATCAGTAAGACGAGAATACAAACAATCAAAAATGAATGATAAATAACTTCAAGAAAAATGAAAGCGTTGTTTTCAAGTTAAAAATGACTTTAAAAAATAAAAATAAAAAAAATTTGATCAAGACAAAATGGTAATTAGTGTAAAAAAGGAAGGGATAAGACAAAAAGAGAGACAGAAAGAGAAAAAGAGAGAGAGAGAGAGAGAAAGAAAGAGATGAAAGATGATCGAGTTTTGTTATCAGTGATATCACCTATTTACGAATGCTATTTCCTATTCCTCATTTGTTAATTATTGCAAATTTCTCCTAATTGTTTAACAATACGACGAATAGCAAATGGTTATGCTTTCAAATACTTCTATGCTAAGTAAAGAACTGATAAGATATCATTATATTCAAATTGTTGATTTTATAAATTTAATCTATTCTCTTTATCTTCATCTTTCTATTAATTTATAATATCTTTATCATTCTATTAATTTATAATTTATCATGATAATTCTGATTACGAATGGTTATCATTCATACAATAATTTACTATCATTATTTTCTCATCAATTAGTAAAAATTTTATTTTGTAAAAATTTATTTTATTTTCTTTTACTTCTAATTTATTACAATTTTCAAAATATATCTGCTCATTTAATTAATTATATTTTTAAATTTATCACATTTGTAACTTCTGCCAAAGCTTTTTTTTTTTAAACTAAAAATTGAACTTTTGATTATTGCTAAAATAATATTATCATAAATTTCTCAGCATAATTATTTATTGCTTCTTATCATAAATAATCAAATTCTGTTAATGAAATTATTTAATTCGAAAAATTCCATCTAAACAGTATTTAATATTAACATTTAAATATATACAAAGGAATTTTACGATGGAGAAAAAGATCGCAAATCAAATTATAATTGAAATTATTCAAGATATAAATGTTGTGATAAGATTTTCAAAAAATAATAATAATTGAAAATAATGATAATGATAATAATAATAATAATAATAAATAATGATGATAATTATTGACCATTAAAAAAAGTGATTGTTAGAATTGATAATGTAATAAAAATTTTTAAATTAATAAGAAATAAAATACATATATTTCGAATAATCCTACCACTACACCACTATTAATAATAATATTAATAATAATAAGAAATAATATTAATAATATTAATAATAGGAAAATTTTTTTGTTCGCATCATTAATTTTTGTGATATAAAACATATGCGATGAAATATAATTGCGATGAAATACATTTGCGATGAAATATATTTGCGATGAAATACATTTGCGATGAAATAGATTTGCGATGAAATATATTTGCGATGAAATAGATTTGCGATGAAATATATTTGCGAAAGACAAAATGTAAATAAAATGATGATAATAGCAACAACAACTAACTATATTAGATAATTATTTTACAAATTATAATTATGATATTTAGCAAATAACATGCTTATCGATTTTGAACTTTGACCTGCGTATAATTGTATATTATTGCGATAAAAACAAACAAATTGTCAATTAAAAAAAGAGAGAGAAAAATTATTAACAAATTTTAAAGTGAAATTTGATATTGAACAAATTGAATATTTTTTATTTGAAATGAAATGATGATGATAATTTCAAATTATTTAATGGAATTATTGATTTCTTAATTTCTTAAATTTATAAATTTAAATTAAATTTTTCGGGAGAATGGAAAAGATGTGAATAGGCTAAGAATAGGCTAATGATAAGATAAGATAAGGAAAGGAATAAATCCACAAATGTTATCTGAAGCCAAGGCTGAAAAGTAAAATGAACAGTTGTTCAAGTTTCATAAATTGTAATTAATGATAAGTGCTTGGATCAGAGAATGTAATGATAAGATAAGAATGGAGAAGAAGTGGAAGTGGAGAGGATAAAAATAAGATTGAAGTTTAAGCTAAAGCTTAATCATATCAATAAAAACAATAACAATAACAATAACAACAATAACAACCATAACAACAATAGCAACAACAACAACAACAACAACAACAACAACAACAACTGCTACAACAACAACTGCTACAAACAATTAATAATCAAAATTTGCAATGTAAAATTTTCTAAAGTTAAAATAGGAATTAATTAAAATTTTTATTTTATTTTTCTTAAAAAGAAATAAAAATTTTTGATTAAAATTAATGTTAAATTAATTACTGCCTATTTTTTTAAATAAAATTTTAATAAAAATGAATTAGCTATCCTTGACTTTCTTAATTTCACAATTATTCAAATCTTTTTTTTTTTTATTCAAATCATTATATCTGAATTAATTGAAAAATGAAATAGAAAAAGATGCAAGAAAGGAGGTGAGGGAAAGTTGATAAGAAAAAAAAAGAGATGTTAAATAATCAGAACCTGAATATCATATCTTTGATTTTTATCATGAAAATTTGACCAATACATGTCTATCTTATCAATATCATAAAAGAAAAATATGATCGAAAATTTCAAACGAATTAAACATATATATTATACTGCATAACTTGAAATTTAAACTAAGGAAGATAATTGATATATTACGAATATTTATTTTTCAAATTTAAAATAAAAACAAAAATTTTAGTTAAATTTAAATTTAGAAAAAAGTTGTAAAAAGAAAAAAAAAACGAAGGGAAGTGAAAAACGAATGTAATATGAATTGGTAAATAAAAAAAAATGAATAGATTAGTAAATAAAGTAAACTAGTTTAAGTATTAAAATGTTATTTAATATACTCAAAGAAATTTAAATTTAGCTAAAATATTTGTATATTTTAGTAAAATAAAAAAAATTTATTCAAATTAAAAATATCCTTTGAATAAAAATTTTATTAAAATTAGAAGTACAATTTTCGTAAATATAATTTCTTAAGATTGTTAATCTTTAATTCCCTGATTTAATTATGCAGTAATTAATTTTTATTTCTTATTATCTAAAATTTCCACCATATATATATATGTATATATATATATATACTCCAATGATTATTTTCTTTTTAGAAAAATTAATAATAAAATAATTTGAATTATTTTAATCGAAAATATATTCTAATTCTTTGACATCTCCAATATTTGCAATTCTTTTTATCTTTTCAAATTATTTCATAATTTCATTTTTGCTTATTTTGAAAACTTTTGCTGATAAAAATGTGATTACTGTGATACAATTATTCGGATCAATTCAGCAAAATTTTAATTGATAAAAAATAAAATAATAAAAAATGAAACGAAAAAAATGAGAGAACAAAAATTATAGAAAAAAGCTTCCTTTCATCACTAAATAATTAATTTTATAATTGACTAAATTCTTTCTTTACTAGTAATTAATTTCAAATTTAAACAAAATAATAATTAGGAATATATAACATTATTGAATATTATTCTTAACAAATTTCTTTGCAGAAATTTATATCACATAGAGATTTATGTGATGTATTGTATGATATTTGAATTGATATCTATTGATTTGAATTAATACATATTATTAAGGGATATTATTTTAATCTATATGTATTAATTTGAATTTAAATATGTCATATTAGTATGAATTGCAATTTTAATCCAATATTGCTGATTATATAAAGTAACACTTACTGTGGCTGATAAGAAGTGATAAAATTTACGAATTATCAAAAATAAATTTGTAAAATTAAAAAGAAAATAAATCATTGCAAGACTTACATAGAAAAACAACTCTACCTAGACCTGATTTCTCGTTAAAATTATCGAACAAAAAATTAATGATAACTATGATGATAATCGATGTCTAAAGATCAGACACAGTTTAGATAATATTTTCTTCATTTTTTCAAATTATTTTTTTATACTATCTTTATTATCCACTTAATTTTATATGATATTAAATGAAATTTTAAAAATAAATCTCGTAGAAGCAAAATTGAGAGATAAATATTATTAAATGATAAGTTGCGAAATGATATTTATCATCGATTAATCAATCAATCACTGAATCATTTCAATCTAATATAGTTGGTCCGATAATAATAATAAATTGGACGGAAGATTTTATATTATCATTTATAAAATAGCAAAATAAATGTTTTGTTGTAAAATTAGCTTAACTAAACTAATTTTTTAATGTATAAGTCATCAGTCTTAGATATTCCATATTTGTAAATTATTTATGGAAAACTTTTTCTTGAAACATTGCTGATAATGTTATCAGGCTTTTTTTCTCCTTTTTTTGTTCAAATAATACTCAAAATTTGATTTTATATACATGTATTCTTCTATATCATTTTTTTTAACTTGAATTTCATAACTGATAAAGTTAATTATTAGATGAATAAATTAGTACTAGATGAAGAATGATAATTATATGAAAGTGATAATTTATTCTTAAGATATTATTTGGCTTACTTTTTAAAAATTTTACTATTTCAAAAAAAAAATATTCAAATTTTATTAAAAAAACTTTAAAACTTTGAATTTAAAAATGTTCAAAACTTTAATTTCAAAATTTATGAAACATATATTTCTTAATGATTTCAAATGAATTGTAAATTATTTTATGGAAACTTTTCCTTGAAACTTTGCTGATAATGTTATCAGGCTTTTTTTCTCCTTTTTTTGTTCAAATAATACTCAAAATTTGATTTTATATACATGTATTCTTCTATATCATTTTTATTAAGTTTTTTAAGTCTTTTTAAAATTTTTAAGTTTATAAGCAATAAATTATCGCAGTTATAACAGAACTAAAAAAAATTTGTTGCAAAAAAAAGACGATGAAAATAATTGATGAAATTTTTGATAATCACAAAGATAAAAAGCATACATCGACTAAATTATCGTAAATTAGAAATGGAATAAATTTGATTTATTTTTAGGAATATTATTATTGATTATGAATTCTTTGTTGTTAAATGCACAAATGAAGATTTTTATTCTTTCATCAGTTAACCTTTGACTTCTAAGTTTAAATTATCTAAAACATCGCCGAAAACTTTTATTCATTATCTTTTTAAATTGACTTCTTTGCTCCATTAAATAAACATATGATTGTAAATCGTTATCAGAAAATTTTTTGTTCGTTTTGTTAACAACTTTTGATTAAATTCGTTTATCCTAAAGAGAAAGAAAAGATAAGAAAATTTTTTTTTTTGCATATTTCAAATTATGTAGAAATTGAGCGCTGATCAAATTTCGAATTATTTTAATCAAAAAAAAGAAATTAAGCAATCAAAAACTTTTTGAAATTTATTTTTAAAGAAAATTTGATAATTCAATAATAGAATTAAATTTAATATTTTTGTATTTATATTTTTATTTTTCTCATTATAAATCGAAATTATCGAAAAATAATTATTTTTAACAAACTAGTAAAATCAAATCACAGATGATAGTTATAGTATGTTAATGAATTTTCTATAGAAAATTTCCATTACTGATATGATAATAATCTACATACAGGTTTGATAAGTTATCTTTGCTATCATTGGAATTTTATTCTACGAAGGATAAAAAAAAAACCTCTAAAAATAATATCTAATCATCTAAAAATATCAAAAATAATATCTATCTAATCATCATATTTCTCTCTTTAGTTAAAATAGATATTTGATATTAATTTAAAAAATTCAATGATATTAAAGAATGATTAGAGATAAAGAAAAAAAATTCATATAACAAAAATCTCGATTATTTAATATTGATTTTTCGACGATAACTTATCAAACTGGCATTGAAGCACATGATTTTGATAAATCAGAAATAATCAAGAAAATAAAATATCATATTACGATAATATCTTTTCGAAAATTTAAGTCGTTTGCCTAAAATTGTTAAATTATCATCTGATTTAAAAACAAATAATTATTATTGATAAGATTTCTCGCCAAATGATACAATGTATCGAAGTTGGACAGCTTGGATGACACTGAAATAATAATTCAATTTTTTCGAATTTTTTTTTCAATCAAAATTTGAAGGGAAGGGCTCAATTTTTGATCATCAAATCAATTGATCGCAATTACGACGTATTTCGATTACTTCATCCTCCGTTATTTAGTATATTAAATAATAAATAATATAATAATAATAATAATAAAATAATAATTAATTTGAAATTATTAGCATAATTATACGAAAAATGAAAAAAATGGGAATATATGGTAAAAAAAAAAAAGAAAAGAAGAAAAAGAGAATTGTATACTAACAAAATATTATTTTAATTATTAAGTGAAATTTTGCATTAATTTTAATAAAAATATATTCCAGAATTTTAACATAAAATTACAATTTAATGTAATAAATGAGAAATGAATGATTAAATATTATATTTAATTATTAAGTGAAATTTTGCATTAATTTTAATAAAAATATATTTCAGAATTTTTAACATAAAATTACAATTTAATGTAATAAATGAGAAATGAATGATTAAATATTATTATATTTAATTATTAAATGAAATTTTGCATTAATTTTATTAAATAACTAATTAATATAAATGAATGAATATGTAATGAATGTACAAAGGAAACGATATTTTATAAAATATTTTAAAATTCAATTAGAAAACAGAAAAAAAATTTATTTTAGAATTTTAAAATTTTTAAAATTATTTCTAGAATTTTCTTAAATGATCAAAAAACAAAATTTCACAAAAAGATTATTTTCAATAACTCTTTTTTAAAATTATTAATCGTTTTTATTTCAAATTAAGATTTACTTATGCTTTATGCAACTTTAAATAATTGATTCCAAGATCGATTGGTATTTTGCTTATGTTCTATTGATCGTTGTATATCGATATCCTGAAATTAAAAAATTGAATTAAATTATAGGAATTTGAAATTCAGTATAATTAATGCTCGAAATTATATTATATTTTATGACGAAAAAAATTAATTTAATTAAAAATATTATGAAAATTTCCGCATTCCCAAACCGATAATTCGATTTTAATTATGGCTAAACATAATCACTTATATGTATATATTGGAATTGAATTAAATAAACAAAAAAAATTTATGTATTCCAATTCAATGCAAAATTTTTTATCCGCCAATTTGAGCAAAAATTGATTTGTTTCAATTTTTTAATGCGAATTATTAATTTTTTAAAATTTTTTATTTACAAAATATAATTTGGTTTCGCTTTTTTTTTTTTTTTTTCTTCTCAGAAAAATTCTAACAAATATATAATTTTTTTTTTGCGCCAATATTTGTGCTATTTATAATTTGTTCATTTTAAAATATTTATTGCCTTTCCTTTCTGTCATCCATCTTTTTTTTTTTATTTTTCAAAAACGAGAAGTATAAAATTTTATTTATTTATATTTTTTTTTTTTTTTTTTTTGGAACTATAATATAAGTTTGGTGACCTAGTTTTTTTT
>SNRZ01000240.1:0-56684 GCA_008729115.1 Dirofilaria repens | reverse complement strand
GTCAACAATATAATAGTCCAGTTAGTGACTGTTAATCTCGAGTTCCCAAATAACTGCAGAATAACGTCAAATCATAAAATTTGCAGCATTTTCTACTGGACTGTTGGAAGCATAAGATGAGTTAGATAAAAGCACTGAACGTTGTGTTAAGAAATTTTCATCATTTACTTGCCTTTTTGGAGTGCTTCTGAAGGTCTCTGTAGGACCAGGTGACTCTAAAGGTATCAGAATTTTATAAATCACCAAAAGCAACAATGACAAACAATGCCGAAAAGGAAAACAAACATAAATATTATCAGTTTATATTTTGGAGAAAAAATTTTAGTGATAATGAGCAATAAAGTGAAAAATTGTATAAAAACATTTCCCAAGAGTGATTTATTTTATAAATAAAAAACATTGTCTTAAATGAATTATGTGATATTCTCCTGATTAACAGATAAGAATTTCTAAGGTTTTCAATTTACTGAAACCAAGCTAATTTACTAAATCAAACATTATAAAAACAACTAAAGGAAAACAATGAGACATAAAGGAAAAAAAAATTTGATAAGAAAACTGAGCCGTAACATCTTAATTTCTAAATTTCAGTTTTGTCTTTTTTTTTTTATTTTTGTTGGTCAAATAATACTCACTTTGTGTCAGTAACATCGAATTTTTTTCACTTTTCGCAGTATTCAAAAATGTTTCCATAGTATTTCGATCATTTTTTTTTTCATCTGTCTTACTTTGGAGTAATTTGAAATTAGAATCACTGTCAAACTGATTAAGATCAAGATCGTTAAGCCGCTTATCTGAAAACCCCAAAATTTGAAAACTTTCAAACTTGAATTCATAATACAGTAATTTAAAAAAAAACAATCGTCAAACCGAATCCAAAAATGTCCTCTAAACAAGAACATTACAATTGAACTAAAAATTAAAATCGAAACTAATTAAGTTTATCAATAAAAAATTTTATTAGTTATAGAAAAAACTAAAGTAGAAAATTATCAAATTTTCCTATAGTGATGTAATTAATAAGAACACTGATACCTAGACATAAAACATTAGATTGAAAAATGAGAATGCATTCCTTCAACTCTTCTTTTAATCAGCAAAAAATTAAATTCAGTTTGCAAAGTATTAATCCGCAAAAAGAGCAAGAATTTTGTGAAAAAAAATAGATAAGCATCCTGAATTCATCTCATTAGCTTTTCGATCGCTGCATGACAGATAAACATGGAAAAATGTAAGCCAACATAACTATATTTTATACAATTTTTTTTTTTTGGAGCACTAAACCTTTTTTTTTCATATCTATCTGGAAATAAAACAATAAATAGAGCAAAAAGACTTGAAAATTAGAAAATGCATCTATTAAAATAAGTTCAAAAAATGCCTGCAGGTGGTGACCATATCGTAGCACTAGCTGGGAAAGAGCTGGAGCGTCGTATCGGTGGCTCGATACCAAAATACGATTTCCATAACGAAAATATTAATTCATTACCAAACATAACACCAGAATTGAGTGTTATCATCCGAACCACGAACATGCCATCATTTTTTAAATACATATTTATGAATCGCTCAACATCGTCATCATTTTCTATAAATCACTGAATCGATAAGAATCAGTGCCATGATGAAATTATTTCTAGGAAATAATCTAATTCCATTTTAATATGCGAAATTGTTAACTTTTAAATATATTCATTCGATTCATGTCCTTTAAAAGTGATTTTATCATGTACGTAAGAAAACTACTTTACTTCATTATTGGTTTAAAGTGTTCAATTTGATTTTGATTATAGCAAAAAACACAATTTTTTTGGAAATTTTCTACTTAAATCATAAAGGTTTTATTTCATAAGTATATTCAAATACTAAATAAAAAAATTTTTTAAAGAAAATTCTGAAATCTAACCAATATTACATCTTACTTATTTCATAGCAGCATTGTATTTTTTTTTTATAAAGTAAATACTAATTGAACTGGCAATAATATTAAAAACACTCATCTAGTAAACTATTAGGTAACAGAAAGTGTACAAAAACATGGATTTCCAGTTCTGCACACTCACCCTGAGCATCGAAAGGCAATTCACCCATTTCCAAATGACGAATAATAAAATTTCGATTAGGATAGGGTACCAAACACAAAGCAATCCAGAAAATTAGACTACCAGTTGTAAAAATTATTAAAGCCAAATACCTGCAATGAATTCCAACAGTTTTGCAGAATAACGGAGTTGATAATATTCCAATATAAAGATATTAATCATTAGATTTATCACGGTAAATATACAAGCAATATTCTAAACAGCCAACATGAAATCACCCTTGTATTGAAGTGGATGGATCAATGCATATTAATCGGATTTATGTATAAAAAATTATTGTAATTTAATAACGTACCAAAACCATAAAAATATAAAGATTTTTTCATTGAAAATATTAATAACAAGGACACATTGTATGGTATGCTCTTGAATATTCCCCATCACACGTACCTCAAAATAATTATTTGAAGATAATAATCAGTTTAAAGCACATGCATGCTTTCTGCTACAGATGAGATAATAAATATAAATTTCAAAAGTGCTTACATCAAAATCACACAATGATATTCGTGGAAACATCCCCGACTGCTCCCATGTTGTACCGTTTAAAAGATCAAGAGCTGCTCCGAAACCATACCAATTGTAGCGGTCCGTTTCAAGAAACCTAAAAAATTGATATTAAAAAAGATCACATAAAAGAAATTTGAATTTACTATCAAGATTAGTTAAAACATGCAAAAAAAAATCAAAAATTATTCGAAATATTCATATTCAAAATTTTGTTCGAGATATCAATGAAACGGAGAAGAACATACTAATTCCATTTTGACTGAAAAAAAAAAATAAAAGGCCGATCAATTTCAATTTGATATTCAGCAAAAACAGTTTTCAACAATTGTTACGCTTATAAAGAAAAAACCATGAAAGAAGCTAAAATTTAATTTGAAAATAACTGGTGAATTATATTACTACAGACGATCACCATAAATTTGTATTTGAAAAATGTTTAACCAACCTGTTCATAATTAGTAATTGAATACAAGCGTTAAGTAAATAAAGAAGTTTAGTAAGCACATATGTATAAGTGACAAATGAAGCTGTGTAAGGTATATTGAATAGTCTTAAATAACGGTGAGGATGAATTTGTTTCTTTCGCAATCTTCGATGAAATCTTAATGCTCCCTAAATATATGGAAACATAAAGATCACAGCTAAGGAAGGATCTATTTATGTTATTATCTATTACAAAATAATCAATTTCAACAAAGGCATTAATAAAAAAGTCTCCTTGAACTTTGAAGGACACACTGAAGCACTAACATGTAAGTGTAGAGTAAGTGATTTAATATTGGCTTTCTTTATTTCTGGTTTAATATTGTTCGGATCCGAGGATAATTTCACAATTTCATGTAATTTAATACCTTAAATAAACATATTACGCAGTAGTATTTCTTCAGAGCAAATTCTTACTTCAAAACTCAAACATAAAAAAATCTTCAAGACAAGTCCTTTACATACATTTTATACAAAAAATTTCACTCGTTTATTGTTATGAGTTGGTGGACATACATGCATACTTTGGTAATTGCATTCTTCTTTAATTCAAGAGGCCCCAACATCATTAAAAAATGACTGTTAATAACTTCATATATAAACTTTCCAAAAATAATAAGGCAATTCATTTGTCTAGCATGTATTACACGCTTTTACAAACTAAGAATAGCTGACAAAAAAGCAATAATAACAAAAATATACCAGAGTATCCAGCCATATATTTCCATACTAGACTAGGTAGTCGAAAACAGGCTGCTTCAACTAACAAAAAGAACGGTACCCATTGATAATAAGATATACGCCGCTGTTTTTTCTCCGTGTTTGGTATACCGGCAACCACTTCACGTATTGGTATATAATATGTATCTTGAGCCCAGCAATAATTCTCCGCGTACTATAAAGAATGATTATTACATTTTAATTGAAAATCTAATAGAGTATGATAGTGTATGATATGATTTCCTTGGATTTCATAAAAACAAAAAAAAGAAAAACAGAAAAAAGAATTCTGTAGTCTAAATATTTCCTATGAGAATGAATTTATTTTTTGAAACAAATAATTCACAGGCATTCTTAAAATTCAGTAAAATCACTTAGAATTGCACAGAATCAAGCAATAATGTTTCCTGTCGGGTGGCACTATTTTATGACAATCAGAAGAGATTAAAAATAAAAATGAGAAAGACGTAATATCACGGTACGGAATAATGTCTATATATAACAAAATGAAATGCAATTTTACTTTTTCATTACATTAGAAAAGTTGTGTGTTTAATATAAAACTAAAGTAATGTAAAACTAAAGTGATAATATAAAACAATTAAAAATGTACATGGAAGAAAATAATAAAAATTTAAGCTTTCTAAACAGTATATCTAGGTTAAACAGCTTATACAGTTAATAGATTAAATCTTTAATCCATCGAAGTAATGCAATCTTATATTAAAAAACAAATCAATATTTGTATACAATAAATAATTATCTAACGAATGTTTAAAAATGTGTAATAAACATTGTTAAAAAAGGATTATCAAACGCATAATCAAATATGAAGTAATGCGATATTTGTATTTAGATGTGTTAAAAAGTTATAAAATTTGGATAATGTAAAATTAAACAATAATAAACATTAAACAATTAAACAATCTCTCACAATAATAAACAAAGAAAAGTGATTTCGAATTATGAAAGTTTAATATCGTTTTTCTATTCTGAAAATTTGGTAAGTCTGAATCAATGCTCACCTGTTCCCATGATCCACTAAAAATATCAGGTACCAAACATTCTACCGGTTTTCCACTAAATTGCTGGAACAAGAATAAAATAAAACAAGTAAAGAAAAAACTAGATCTCAACATAAGCGGCAAAGTGAAAATCTCAGATGTTTAAGACTTGAAAAGTCTAACATAATATTTAAAAAATATTTTTATAAAACGATCAAAGCCTACTGCGTGTCATGACAGAACACTGTAATTAACATCAGTTAAAAAGGGAATTTAATAATAATAAAAATACCCTTCTCTGTTATATGTAAAAATGTAATGATTAGTGCATAAGGAACAACTCAGCAATAACTAGGATAATATAATGAGTGGCATTTGAGTAGCAAATAACGCTATGTATTTCCACATCCAACAAATAAATTCCATTGCATTTAAATTTCATCTTATTTATGGAGTGGAATTAAATTAAAGTTACCGCCTCAATTTTATAATAAATGTATCAAATAAATAAATTCTATCGCATAAATTGGAATAATAGTACCTTAAAGCTAATAAGGATAGAGAATGCAATGAGAATATTAGTAGTGAAATAGCTATGCAAGCGGTCAACAAAATCCCAATCATCTATATCACCAATATAGCGAACCATAGACAATACAGCTGTTACTACCATTCTTCTCGACTTTATTTCGTTCTTGGACTCAGTGATTAAAAACAACTAGATATTTTATTTACACGACAATATCTTACACGAAACGATACTTTTCGCATATCTAAAATTGATATAATATTGCGATGTAGCTATTTAATATAGCGATGAATTATTTAAGCATTGAGTACAACGAAATAAAAACTAAAAGAATTTTGAAACACAGAAATATCATTATGCCAAGGCATAAAGAGACAATTTCTCATGGAACTGAAATGTCATTTATTTTCAATTCACCAAATTCAAACAATTTCCCCAACAAAATTTAAACGAATTGTGCGAAGCACTGAAAACCTCTACGAATGACATTGACAACCAGGAACAACATATAAATTTCAAGCATACATTTGGCCGACATGAACATGCCTGTTTTTTGCAGCTCTGTTTCTTTCGATCCTTGGATTTCTCATATCAATATTCGAATTTTAACAGAAGTGTATTAAACGTAAGAAGGAAGATTTTAAATTGTTGCCTTTGAAATATGGAAAACTTTTTTGGATTAAACCAGTATCTGCTTTAGTACGAAAACAATTAACTTTCACCGGTCGCTATCTTGAAACAACATTTCTACTATAACCGTAGGAAGTGGCACACCGTAATGGGACAAATCAGTTGCATTACTGGACCACTGACATATCACTGATATGATAATTGCACAATCTATTAAAACAATTTCATTTTAATTCTCAAAAATAGTCTGAAACAGTAAATATTGTGCATCATTCTAGTATAAATATTTTTCACCTTAAAAGATTTATGAATCATTTAGTGAAAGTATATTTTCGAAAGTGCACGATATTAACTATATATTGTTTGAGGTAGTGCTTATTATAGCTCAGTAATGCAGCTGATATATTCCCATCACGATGAGTCACTTCCTTGCTGTTTTAAGATAGCATGGAAGTAAAATCTAGAAATAATGTAAAATATTAAGCAGCCTTAGTCAACAGGAAGTTTGCAGATGGCAGACACACTTGTACGGTCATTAAAGAAATAACAGTTTAACACAGATGGAGATGATCCATTTCTAACATGATAAAATGAATACTTCACTTTTTATGATACCATCAAAATTAAAAGCGAACTGGTTGTTTCCTTGCTTGTGGGCTAGGAAAGAAGGACGTCAGCTTTTCTGATTTAATAAAAATACAATTGGACAAAGGAATTAAGAATTTGTCCTTAATTCAATCAAATTTACATTAATGAAATTTTGAATTCAGAATCAGTGTTTTAACTGTGCAAGGGGAAGTTCAGTTTCTTTGTCCTTTCTTAATTTAAATTGGACTTCGTCCTATCTCCCTTTTCTACCATTTCCGGTCATTCATTACGCACTGTAGGATTTAGAATATTGTCTTGTGCTGCCATTCTTGAACTTTTTCAACTTTATCTTTTCACGTAATGATGATATTGTAAATTATTCTGCAGTTAATAGGGTTGAAATTATTCTGCAGTTAATAAGACTTTTCCGTAATTTAGCGTTATGTATACTACACTTCAACTGCTGGAAATTCATGATGTGAACCACTTCTCCAGTGGAAATATCTATATTTTTGGACAAGCAAAAAATCACAGTCAATTTTGTTAGTGTTCACAATTGGGTTAATTAATACCATGTTTGACTTTGACTCATCAATATTTATTCACAATAAAATAATCAAGGATAAAAATCACTATCACTGTATCATAGATTATATATTCTTTAAATCAAATCATTAGATAATACTGATGAAAGTCAATTGCCTTAATAATAATTATGATAACTCTGCACTTTATAGAGCTTCTCCTGCTTGCCTTCTAACAAAATTTTGCAGTGTTGATCGTATCATTTCTTCCATAATGTTTATACCCGCTGTTTGCGGTAGATACAAATACATGCAATAAATGCACTACAAAACACAATTATCTGATATATTTTCATTAAAATGTTTGAAACCTATCATATCAAAAAAAAACAATCGATTGATCTCTTTGATAATATAATGAAAATTATCGACTTTCAGCGGTTTCAACAACTTTCTTTTCTAATATTATGAAAATTTTTCATTCTTTCAGTGGATTATTGAACCAAATACCTTGGTAATCCAGTATAATGGAAAAATTTTTATTATCCCTTTGGCATATAAATCAGTGAATGTGAAAGATGCAAATACTGTCCAATACAATAGCAATGAAAATGCCTCATCCATCAGCTTCATTTCCATTGCCGAAAATGGGATCAGTTTTTCTTTTTCAATTATTTTTTCATTCTTATAAGACGAATGCATTTTTGTTGTTTGCGTGAAATTTTGATGGTTTGTTAAATTGACCGCGTTTGTTACGTGGATCACGTGAATGGAAGGAAAATATAGAATCATGGTTTAATTGTAGAAATATATACCTGAATGCTAACAATAGCTGGGTAAGTAAAACAGATGATATTGCATAAGAGACCAGCTTCGCTACTAATAATCATATATAATGCCAAAAAAATTGATAAGCCATAAATGAACTGCATAAAATCAATTGATCAGTATAATAGTGTATACAAGAATATATAGTACTCAACAATTAGATCTATATATTCTATCTTATGATATGCGAAGATGACACTTTCTGAAGTTTTGAATTTCTAAAATTTCTATTAAAACTTTCGAAATGTTGAAATTTCGATTTATTTCGAAATTGTATTGAAACTTTGGTAAATTTTCAGAAGACGTACATATTCCCTTTTAATACCACTTTTTTTCTCAGCATCGTTCACTTGAATTTCAAAATAGGGTGGCAAATTATATAATACTCTGAGCAATTCCGGTTGAATATCATTTGTTGAGCTTATTGCTGGCTTTTTCCTTTTCCGATTTTCCCTGAAAATAGCAACTGCTAGATCTAAAAAGTTTGGCACTGATGTATGGATCAAAAGAGTGAAGAATCGAATAATAATGACAAAACTGATTACATTAAGCAAAAGTCAAAAAACAAATGACATTAAACAAATGACATTAAGCAAATGACAAATGCATTTATAGTCTTCCAAATCTAAATATGCAGATTTTATATAATCTAGTTTAATAGAATTTCTGTTTCGGGATTACAAAAAAAAGATTTAAATTTGAAATGAATTTTTCAAATTCACCAGATAAATAACGACACTACAGAAGTAAAATCATCGAAATCATAAGCAAATAAAATCTATTAACCAGAATTCACAGGAAAGCAGGACACTACTAAATAATATTCACACGACAAAAGCAACAATTCATTCATAAAAGTATGCGTATATAGTATACGTAAGAGAACGAAATGAACATGACAGTACCTGACACTTGATCTTATATTAGACAATATTATCTCAAATGATCTCAATAATCTTAGTAATATATTATTACCGACCATTGAAATACAAGAGAGGAAGTTATTTCTACTATCTTCTCTGCAATACATTTAAGCGCAATTAAACTTCTTTTCCTTTAAAAAAGTGAATAAATTTTTAAATTGTGCTTATCTCTGGAAAAGAATGCCAGATTCATCTTGGAACATAGAAGATCATCCTCGAGACGAGAAAAGGGATGAAACTACCGCTTTTCTAAGGAAGAAATCTCATAGAGTATTAAGTGCACATAGAAGTCGAACTTTAGTTTTCTTTTTAATATTGATAAATGTCATTGATGCAGTATATTGTTTCTGTCTTCTACATTTTTTATATATCAATGAACAGTAGCAATTCTGAAGCTAATTTCTATTCCTTTTCTGAAAGATTAGCCATCACCCAAACTAATCTCTAATTTCCTTCTTGTTGAGAAAATACTATGTAATGGTGAGAAATGCGACAATGAAAGGAAGAAATCGCATAGAGTATTAGGCGAGAGATGTTGTTTGTTGCGCATAGTACTCGCTCTTACAAGGTGTTGTTTCGCGCGGCGGAGGATAAATAATGTAGAAAATATTTCTAACTTCATGTAATGGACTGGCAAATGTTTCAGTAGGGATGGAGGAAGAACAGACTTATCATGTAGCTACTCGTGGCATCGCAAGGCACTACGCTGACACGTCTCTTTCCAGTTTGATGAATGTATCACATGGCTCTTCGTAAGTTACTTCTACTTATAATTGTGTTATATTTCGCCATCTCCAGTTGGATTATGTTTAATATTTTATATTCACCTGGAAGAAATTGTTTTTATTGACTTTTTATGTAATTTCCAAGTTCTCGTAACACTGATGCAATAGTTTGGTTCTGTAAATAGAGCAAATTATGTAACGGATAAGAAAGTCATTATATGGAAAAAGCATCCAGCATATTAAAGAATTAACCTATTTCCAGGATGCTGATTATAATTAAAAGTTATGCTTAGCAGATTTATTTATTTTGCGCGTTTCTTCTAGATCATCGGTTTTGTCTTTCTATGCTTAGCAGATTTATTCATAGTACGCGTTTCTTCTAGATCATCGACTTTGTCTTTTCAACTATGAATTAAAGTATCATTAATTATATATGAGATTTCATAGTGCTTATTTATCCTTTAATTCACTTAAACATGTATTTCTTTGCATAAATGCGACAGAGTCCTTTTAATTAAATCTTTAGAACATTAAACCGCGATTGCTTGATGAAGTTTCTTTTACGAATTAATGTTTTAGAGAGGATGAGCATTCCGAATTTCATTTGGAATCATCAACCGACTCGCTGTTTCGAACACCAACATTAAATACGCGTGGTCGAAAGCGTCGATCATATGAGGAAGGTGTCGCTGTACAGGCTGAATCATTAAACGTTGTTGGACTTTCGTTCTTGTTTTGATTTTTGTTGTCAAATTTTTTTGATAGTAGATAACGCTTGAAAAAATTTTCTTAATATATTTAGGGTAGAAGAGGACGTCCTCGAGGTAGTACACGAGCTCGAGGTATTTGTCGTCGTGCAAGTAGCACGTATTCTCAGGAAGATGCCGATGAAAGCAGTTTGCTTAGTATGGTTAGAAGTGGCAAAAATTTGCATGTAATAATTATTTTTATATATAATAATTAACAGCAGAATACCAATGAAAGCGAAGTCTTTTGCCTTATGAATATAAAAATTTTTTTGAATGCCAATATTCGATACGTCTTTGAATTAATAGATATTATGTAATTTTTATGCAGATTAAATTTTGAACTCAAAAATAATAAAAAAGTTCCTTTGCACCACAGGAAGTAAATTTCAGACAGTAATAGATAACTGGATTGAGGAATATGAGAGGCATCCGGATAATGCACTTGTGCAATTACAACAATTCTTTATCTCATGCTGTGGGTGCAAAGGAGTTATTTCATCCGTCATGCTACAAACTATGGAGTATAGGTGATTTCTCATGTTTTCTTTTTATAATTAAATGAACAATAAATAAAAAGTTGTTTCCTAGTCTACATTTTTGTACTTTTTGCATCTTTCAGTAGATATGAAATCATTGTTTATGCTTGATCTATTCTTTTTTTAGATTTCTAAAACTAGCTTTTTAATTGTAGTGAAATAATTCGTCAGATGACCGACCAATTTGATGAAGATACTGGAGATTACCCTTTGATTATGCCAGGACCACTGTGGAAACGATTCAAACAAACGCTTGCTGATTTTATTTTGGTGAAATGAGAAATTTTTCATTTTCAGTATTTCTAATAGGAAAATCATCAAATTGTGTTCATTTTGATATACATTAATATTCACAGATTTGCATTCAGATAGTTTCTTTCAAAAAATATCAATATAAGTTTTACATAACAAACAAATACGTAATTTCTAATATGAAGCATTACTTGCATGTCTGTTAATTGATCTGAATTTGTAGCTTTTGGTAAATAAATGCAAGTCAAGTTATGTGTTCGATCAACGTCTGATGGATGGAGTTATCCAACTGCTCACTGGTCTCGCTGATAGTCAAGTGCGCGCATTTCGACATACATCTACATTCATAGGTTTGCGTTAAAAAACTTCCTTCAAAAAATATTTAGCTTGAACCTCAATTTACTCATTTTCTCATTAAAGTTATTGAAAATTTGTTAATATTATCGGCCCTTCTGTTTTGTTTTATCACAGCTTAAGCTTGAATAGCTATTTTGAGACGATTTTGGTATAACAAGCAGTTTATTATAAATTACCTAAGAGTTTGAAAATATGGAAAATATAATTTCCATATTAATTGGTGTGATATTTTAGCTATGAAATTATCATCGGCGCTTGTAGATGTCGCTTTGGAGTTAGTGGATCTTAAGGCGAAGAATATAAAACAGGTGCACAGTTAAATAATTAATTTTCAAGTTTTTTTCATTTTTACTTTCTTTATTACTCTTATTTTGCAGATTGAAACTGAAAAAGCGAAGTTGAGAGCTGAGGGACCGAATAGCCGTCTTGATGTATTAATCAATAAAAAGGCCGAAGTTAGATTCTTATTAATTTTTAGATTCAGATCTTTTTTAGAAACAGAGAGCTTTTATTCAGTTTCATACTTTTTGAATTTTGAGTACTTTTCTGTAAAAATAATTTTTGTTCTTGAAACCTTGATTTATTTTTTATTTCTTACAACATTTCTCTTGATGGTGACTCACTTTTTTACCGGGATGTTGATGGTTTTTTATTATTTCTAATCTGAAAATCAATTTCTTCTCTTATTTTTGTAGATCGATGATAAAACTGAGGATATCAGGCAGATGCTAACTTATATTTTCAAAAGTGTCTTTGTACATCGCTATCGGTGGGAAAATTTATTTGCTTACTGGGTTTTGTAAAATTTCAACTTATTGTTTTCTTAGTAAAATCACTCTTGAACTTCGGATTTTAAAATATAATTTTCATATTTGTTGAAGTTTTGGAATAAGGTGTTGGTTTTGCATTTATTTCTTTTTTCTAAAAAGATCTTATTTTTTACAAGTCAGCAAATGTTTTAGTGATATTGTACCAGATATCCGAAGTATTTGCATAAATGAACTTGGTCAGTGGATGTCGATCTATCCGGACCATTTTCTCGAAGATTCGTATCTTAAATACATTGGCTGGTCTTTGTATGATAAGGTTAGAATTTTGAAATAAAATGCTGTGAGTATATTTTCTTCTAATTTTCTTATTCAGGTAAACGATGTGCGTTTGAAATGCATTTTGGCACTTCTTCCGTTGTATGGTCAACCACACATGGCGCAAAAATTGGAATTGTTTACAAATAAATTCAAGGATCGTCTAGTTACTATGGTCATGGATAAGGATAGTGATGTTGCAGTACGTGCATGTCAATTACTTACAGAAATCTATCGTATCTATCCATCGGCTTTGACACTAAAGGACTGTGTACCTATTTATGAGATGGTGTACTGCAATCATCGTGGTCTGGCTCAGGCTGCTGGAGAGTTTTTAAATACAAAAGTAAGTTCGAAAAGTTCCTTCTAATGTTTGATCTCCTTTTTTTGATGCATTTCTATAGCTTATATAAATTAAAAATTAAAAACAATAATAAAGAGTGCTTCATGACCATTAGTACTTCGGACTATAAAAATTTAATATAATCCAATTAGTCTTCTTGTCCAGTATGTTTAATGTATAATATATCTTAGGTAATTCTAGGTATTTCAAAATTTACAAATGCTTGCACCAGAAAAAAATCATGTCAGCGACAATGCGAGGCGTTTAATCATTGATCTGATCCAGTTTTTTGTGGAAGGCGATGTGAGAATCTTAATTTTTTGCTTGTTTTTTTCCTTGCTCTTTTTTATAATGTGTGGAATTATTCTGTCGCTGCATGATGTTAATTCCAGTGCCATGACCACGCGGCTTACCTTGTTGATGCTCTCATTGATACTAATCCAATGATCAAGGATTGGAAAACAATGGCAGATTTATTACTTTCGGGAGAAGGTTGATAATAATTTTTTTGACTTTGGAAAGATGGCATCTGAATTGTTTAGAAAAGATTTTTCAAATCCCATATTTTATAGTTATTTTTAGAAAAAAAAAAAGAATCGAAATATTGGTGAAGTTAGAGATTTGCTAAGGTATTGGCATTTTATGCAGCATCTCATAAGAAAGTTTATATATTTTGAAGAATAAAAAGTCAAGTTTAGCTGAGGGTTTCGAAAGTGAACTAATTGAAGTGCTAGTATGCTCTGTAAAACAAGCAGCCTCTGGTGAAAATCCAGTTGGGCGAGCTCATATGTCCAGGAAAGGATCGATTCTCAATAAAGATGTTCGCTTGTTACAAGAAGAGAAGGCTCGACTTTCAGAAATACTGATTCCCCAGCTGCCACAACTTCTTCAACGTGTAAGTATTTTATATATTTATCATAAATCTCACTGATCAGTATATTCTTAGGTATGTTCTTCTTGGTCCTCGTTTCGCATATTGTGATTTCTATATTTTTTGAATATATAGCATGTTTTGCAGAATTTTGATATTGGCTTTATTTTGCTTGTAATATGCTTGATTATCGGACGTCTTTTTCAGTTTATAGCTGATCGAGATAAGGTAGCAAACCTAATCTCTGTACCGCTCTATTTTCAACTTGATATGTACATGGCTAGTAGATTGGAAAAGGTAAACATCATTTTTTTTCATGTTGCTGAATTCTTTGATTTAAGATATAAAGTTGTTATTTTGGTTTCCGGCTTTTCTTTTAGCATCTAGATGAGTTGATGAGTATTTTGGAAAGCATCGTTGAAAAGCATGCAGATGATGAAATTCTCCAATGCGTTGCAGAAGTGATGATTTACTTCACAACTAATGTTGCTGTAAGTCTTTTTTTTTTGCAACCGATATTCTGGTGTAATTTTCTACATATCGATTGAGATGAGACAATATTCTGAATATTTCGATGTCACTGATGTAACTATTTTTATGTCTCTGGTGAATCACAAGTTGTGATTGGCTTTTTATCGTATTTTAAAATTCAAAAAATTTGTCATTTTGCTGAGAATAATTATAATTATAACTATTTTCAGCAAATACTTTTCAAGTGATCAAAAAATATTCTGCTTTCTTTTGTATTCTTTTTTCGAGTTAGCTTGAGTTAGGAATAATTGCAGGTGGCCCAGCATACAGAAACGCATCATCTGAAAATGTTGGATGGTTTAGCTTTACAACTGCGACATTCCGTACAACATTTTCATCGCGAACAAATGGTAGATGAAGAAGATGATGCCGCAATGCTTGCAGCTTTTCGTAAAATTACAGCTTTTGCTATGTATAGTTCCTGTATCCTTGCAAATTTTTTCTATTTGTATAAAGAAAAATTATCAGCCAAGAAGGAAATCTACAAGAAATCTATTCTTTATCTAGGTTTGAAGATTTAAAAAAGTGGCAGCTGTGGGATGTCGCATTCAGTGTTCTGACAAATACAGATGATAAACAAGTCTCACGTGATGTTGGCGAAAAAGCCGTGGTTCTATTATTTGCCACTTTAAGTTGGGACATAAATCGTTTGGTTACTGAACAAGAACCAAATAAAGCGGTACGTGTCTTTTTCTTTATATTCTGTTTGCTTACTTTGATTATTGTGGTAATATAAAAATATATAAATTTTACCGTTGAATCGTGACTTATGTCTGGACGTACTGATCTTTTTTCAGCTGATTTTATTGGGTTTTCTATATTTTTGTGCTATAATTTATCCGATGATTTCTTTCATTTATTTGTGATTAAGAATATAAACCACTGAAGTATGATACTGAAAAAAAAACTAGCATTTTATACAGTGTAGATCACTTAGAAAATATGCAATAGACGGAACATCAGATATATTTATGTTTTATTTTCAGGAAGCAATAAAGAAATTGCGAAAGCATAGGGATCAGTTCACTGTGCTAGTTACATCAATAATGATGAGTGGTGCATCGGGGTTGAAAATGTCAGGAAAATGATTTTATTCTTTTCGTTTACATTTTGCCCTTTATGTTTTGTTTTATCGGTTGATTAAGTAAGTATTAGCTATTTGGTCTCTAATAATTTGAAGGCTTTCTTGTGTTTTGTGGATGCTTTAATGATGTTCAATGGACTACCTGATAAAAGTTTATCAATTGAATTGAACAAAGATATTACACGAGCGCTTTCAATGTTTGTGGAAGATAACGTTTTTGTAGAAGAAAACGATGCAGGTATTTTGATATCTTAACAATCGTTTCCATGATATAATAAGTATTCAAAGGAAAAAATTCGTCTTCATTTAAATATTATGTATCGAAAAATGAGGACATATAGGTAAAAATTTGATTGTGAAATATATGGAGGTTCTGCTTTTGATACTTTGATTTAGAATACATTCATTTTGATATTTTTGGAAGTAAATTTACTGATGACAGCGTTAATATAGAAAGATCTTTGGATCAGCAGACGCAAGTGGAATTGATGCATAAACGACGCAAAATATTAGTTCAATTTTGCAAGCTAATATTGCATGGTATCCTCCAATTTATGAAGCTTGCATAGTATTACAATTCTATACAAAGGTATTTGTTTATTAAATTTTTTAGCTTAAATATCTTCTTTGACTTTATGCATAAATTCACGTTTGCTTGCAGTTCTATACTGACTTTGGAGATATTTTGAAAACTTTACTCACAAAATGTCGCGACATGGATCGGTTAAGCTGTGCAAGAGCTGTAGCAACCGCGCTTTGCCATCATTATGAGGAAATCAAGGTATGGAACTCTTAATTTAAATATCTTTCCTGGTTTTCTGCTTCATCTTGTGCTATTTTACTTTACAGTTCACTGTTCATCAAGATATTTTTTGAATGTTCTTTTTTTAAGCTTTAAATGGTGTGTTGGTTTTTTATGTTTTGTTTGATTGATTCTTTTTTAGCGTGTTTCCGAAGGGAACTGTATCGATCCAAATTCGGATGATTTTGTTTCAATCCGTGATTTGGCAAAACGTTTTGCTAATCTGTTTGGTTCTGATCCAATTAAAAACCGCGAAGCTTTAGCCATTATTCATAAGTGAGATATTTAAATGATGCTTATGTATTTTTTTAGTTTGGCAACAGACCAATCATTAATTTAATCTGTGAGTTTAACGGCTGAATTTTAGGGATGGTATTGTATTTGCACTGAAAAGTGAGGAAAGCGTAAATGGAAATAATCAGCATGCAAATTTAAGCTTTCTTGAAATTTTGTGCGAATTCAGTAACAAATTACTACGACAGGACAAAATTTCTGTGTAACTCTTTGTAATTATTATATATGAGAATTGTAGTACATTGAAGAAAGTTACAAATCCAAGAATTGAATTTTATTTGATGTATTAAGATGTGGGTATTGAATTTGCAGGGAATTGAAAAGTTTTTTTTCCACAATTATGAGTTTTATTCCAGGAGATGAATCACTGAAAATGAAAGCCATTTTAAGGTTAATCAGAGAAAGAAAAATCTTTTGTTTCTAATTCTTTATTTTAACTCTTGTTTTTTCAGTCTTCGATATTTGGAAAAACATGGTGAAGCATTCACTAAAGAAGAGCCGTATATAATTTACAAGGCTTCTTTGCAGGTTAAATTTTAATATTATCTATTATCTATAATTCTGTTTATTAGAATATTTGAAGGTACAATACAGTGAGGACATAAGTAGTTATGATTTCCCTCTATCAGTTTAGATTTGAACTGGCTGAATTAAAGCATTTAATTGTATATTTAACGAACAAGCAAATTGATATGTTTGTCTAGTGTTGCTGCTAAATAAGTATATTATTTTGATGTTACAAAGGCATAAGAATTTATTAAAAGGATTTGAATGATGTCCTATCAAACAAATTAGTGTTTAGGAGCGTAATGACGATGTATCAACTGTTCGTAGCCTCGCTCTACGTGGACGAAATCGAGGACGCGGACGGGGGAAGGGTACCCCAACATATACACCCGCAGCATCTGTGTATGGTGTTGACGACTAATTTTGGAGTTCGAAAAATTTAATGTAAATTCATTTTCCATTTTATCAAGACTAATCTCAGCAAATTTTTCGAAATCGATATCAAGAGATTCATTCCATATGTGTAAAAATATGATTTTATTTTTGCTTGAACGATGATATTTTATTTGTTTTAAGAAAGTTCCAGAAAAAGGAAATGGCGTACAACATTTAATTCAAATGGTTTCACTCTTAGTTTTTATTTAAAAGTTCAATAAAATATGTTTCCATGAGTTATCGATGCTATCTTCTTAGTAGTTCAACTGTATCGTTTGTTCTTCCAAACTGCGATAGTTTTTGATGTAGAGACTCAAATCTTTGTCCTTAATATTTGCCAATTGTTTTGTTAAAAGTTGCTAGTAATTTTCCAATGTGATATTATTATTTGTTTGAAAAAAACTCTATTAATATATGATACTTTTTTGCAGGCAAAATTTTCCTAATTTTCCGTGTTCCTTTCGTTGAAATGTTGTTTTGAAAACGTGCAGTTAGTTTAAAATGTTCATTTTACTAACAGTAGTAGTTAGAAATTTGACCTCTAATTCATGTTACTTGAAGGATATCAAGAAACTTTTCCCTAGTAAGAATAAGTGGTGATTAATGATGATTTATAGTGCCCATTGAATGTACCATTTAATGAAGATTTCTGTCTGATATAATATTATTTTGTTTCCATCGAGCAGTGTGTTTCATTTCTTTTAAATTGCTTCTGAAAATTGTACTTTTGTGTGTACTTAATATATTACAGATTCACTGAAAATTTAAAATTCCCGAGTACTGGAAAAAAGAGTCTTCAATAACACTGATTGATTTTAAAGCTATAGCTTTTTTTCATGTTATTTTTGTTGCATTTTTGATTATTTATGAGACAGACTTTCATATTATTAATAAATAACCTATAACATAGTGAATATTATTATTCCATTGAATTTATTTATATTGTTGAATTTATGGAACTATGAATAGAATTGAATTGATTGCAGTCTTCTAGCAATATTTAATGCAACAGGAGTTCTGCATATACTGGCTATATCCCTTACAGCTTATTTTAAAAATGTTAGTTTTCTGCAACAAAATACACTTCGCATAAATGTGCGATGTTTATGATTCCAGCAGCCGGCGTACAATGTCAAGAAGCTAAATATGAAATAATTCGGATTCCGTTGAAAATTTTTGGGCGAATGACGGGTACGAAAAGATGGTGACAATTTATGACATTCTGACACTCTGTAGATCCGGTTCGTCTTTTCATTCATTCGATGCCACTATCCTGAATTTTTCTGTCATGTACTGCGACAAATGCTATGAGAAGAGGAATCTAAATAGGCGGATGTCGAATTAGCAGGCTAATTTTGGCAAATTTTCTGCTTTTCTATTTTTATTCTCTCAATATTTATCAAAATTTTTTGACTCTGCAGGCTATCTTGATATATCTTTTGAGATAGAATGTATGGACATTATAACTTCATTGGAATTATTTTCTGATAGTGCTAAGACAGTGGGGAAGTGTGACGGAACGGAATAAATATTAGACAATGTTATCAAAATGTCTCTGCTCGGAAGTATTTGTGGTATGTCTTCTTCATGCCTTATTTAACAAACAGTGGCGAAAGAGGAAAAATTCTTCACTATTCTCCGGTGGAAGTGATGCTGGAATGCCCTCAAGCGGCGAATTCAGTGCTATTGCTGCATCGCAAAGATCGTTGTCAACAAATCAAGTCATCCATCTATCCTTTCCTTATAAAGCCAAAATGAACATCAAAATCTTCAATTTTCATTCGCTGCATCTGTCATATCCTACTAAATATCTTCAGTTTTTATCTTACATGTCATTCACTATTACTCTCCTTTTATACAGTTCCTTTTTTCATTCCTTCTCCTTCTTACTCTTTGTCTGCTCATATTTATTGTATTTTCATATTTTGACGAATTCTCTGTTAAATATCCTCGTTATTAATCAGTATTATTTGAGCTATGGCAGTGCTGCAGATGTGTTCAGAGTTCTTCATCATGATAGATTATATCCTCGTATTAGCAATACTAGCCCCGAGATTTCTCCTAAATTTAATTGTAGAAAGTTAACTTTTTGTCAATGCGTTTCAAACTGCCGATGTAAATGTTTAAATTTTCTCGGAGATATTCTGGTGCATTACGCTGAATTACCATACCATTTTTTTAAATTTATGCCTCATATTAATACGAAGAAAATATTGTCAACAAACGACAAATGCTTTTTGATTTTTTCTCATAAATGCTTTGTTGTTTCTTTTTATATTTAGACTCACTAAAAAAAATGAGTACATTAAGATGCAATGCAAAGACATGTAGAATCTGCTGTTCTCATTCAGTCAAGTGTGCTTTTTTTCCCTGACATTTATGCAAGCAAGGAGAATGAGTGCAAAAGTTTTCTATTAAAATGATTTTTCGACTTCTTCCATTTTTTAAAATATATAATTTTTATATTCGTATGAGTAATGCAAATAATATCCGTGTCCTTCGAGCACAATTTGGTAATACTGCTCAGAGTGCAAAGAAATGCCTTAAAATTTTACAGAAGCGAAATAGACAAGTGTAATCCAGCATTTTCACTCCTTCGTCATTTCAATCTTCCATTTTCTTTGCGCTAATCATTGCTGTCTATATCAAATTGATATAATAGATATAACTGTCTTAATAAATCAGATATCCTATGCTTTCAGTATTTTTATCAAATTATTCGTGATGCGATATTTGGACAAATCTCTTGTTCTTTTGTCTCTGAGATTTTATCCGTATGCTATGTTTATTTATAATTTAAAATAGAAAATTTTTAAATTTTAAAGATTTCAGAGAATTATATGGATTTGTTGATTTTTGAACGTAAACGTGGAACTATAGAGAATTATAAAAAACCAATATGTGTTCCGGTTGGTAAGTATTATGGAATATTGGCAGGTGAACAAGTTATAGTATCAGATCTGAAGGCAGTGGATGATTTGAATGCATTTGGATGTTATGGTGAATTTTTGCAACGACGTGAGCCTCGTGTATCAGTAGAATGCTTCGAAAGCAATGTTCATCAACAACAGCAACAAGAAAAGTGTCATTTTGAGGCCTCATCTGTTGATCCTGATCATAATGATCCTAACGGTGATGGTAAAAACAACGTGACGTCAAAATTTGCTCAGCAGTCAGAAAGGTTGATTCCTTAGCTCTTCTTTTTTAATGAAATCCGATTATTTGCATGTGTGGAACGTATCACTTTAAGAGACTAGTCGCCGTAAATTTTTAGTTTTTCTTTTCTTCAGTTTGTTTTTAAAATTTTAGCACCAAAACTTTAAATTATTTGAAATTATTATAAATTTTCCTGTATTATTTCAGACATCTTTAAACACTTTTCCACTTTTTCCGTTTCATTTCCTGGTTGCTTTCATTATGTCATAATTGATCTGAATTGTTTTCAACTCCCACTTCACTAAGCTTAAAAGTTTTCAGTTAAAATATTTGTATTTGGTTCTTAATTATGTTTTTGCAAGAGGAAATTTATTGCTATAAATTAATACTAACTTTTCCAGTGCTGATGTTGTTTGTAGCAATATAGTCTTGTTCATACCTTCATATCGTCTAACTCGAATGCTGCTAGCGATAGCTGTTTAAGTATGGCATATTGAAATGACCTGTAAGTAGTTTCAAATTAAAAAAAAAATTTCCTCTCTAATGTATCAGATTTCCTTGCTTTTAATATCATATATCATTGTTCAAACGATGTTCTACTTACCATTATTCTTTTAATATCAGACATCAACTCTTTGTTATTTAATTAAACATTTTTCCTAGCCAAAAAGAATTTATCGAATGATATTTCTCTGACGCAATTTTTCCTTTTTCTTCTAATCTGATTTAAGGTTCTCTCGTACGACAATAAATTGATTGGTATCGCTAAAAATTATCGTAACGTTTGATGATTTAAGTTGACTTATAAAGAGAGGGTTGACAGGATGCATTGATCTTTCCTTTGTAATACTGTATCAATTATTAGGTGGTAGAATTGATGGGAAGATAGTTTTTGCTGCAGTTGTTTGGTCCCTTTTAAATTTATCACTTTTATTTAGTCAAAAAATAATTAACAATACCAGTGATACGTACTAGGTTATATTATAAACAAAGTACTTCCAAAGTTCTAGTCGCTGATATCATAGGCATGCCTTTCTTCATGTGTGAATTCAGTTATTTTCTTTTCGCTGTTAGCGCTTTTACAAAAAAAAAAAAAATCACTTTATCCTTCATTCATGATGGTTTCTCATCATGGTTTTTTGGAATTCCGAGGTTTTTTTTTTTTTTTTTTTTTTTTTTAAATATATGAGAATAAAGTCGCATTTCAGTAAGCCAAATAATTAGTGCTAAATTAGGCAAACAGTCTTTTTTGGCGATTTGTCACAATCGTAATTTGATTAATATGATTCTCAGTTTTTTGATGAAGAAAATGAAAACGAACATTTACGCTTTTGGATATATTATGTGATTTCAACCCTTCGCATTCTTTCTTCATTAATTATAATTAAAATTCTACTTATTTTCGATGTCTGATATTTTCATTACACCTTATTCGTTTTTTAATACCATCTTATTCGATTTAATTTAATCCAGTGTCTCAATACAAGGCAGATTAATTGTTTTTGAACCAAAGGTTGCTTTCTGGTTCGTGCACTGTTTAATGATACTTCAAATTACTTCATCCGTTCAGAGCTGCAGAATTGACTACTACGCTAAATTTTGTTTTATTTTCTTTTGAGTTTTTAACAAACTAACATCGGTATTATCGATTATATTTTGCATTTTCATATCGATAATTCTTTTTTTCCATTTTATGTAAGATGAAAAGATGAAGTTGACAGCAAGTATGTATATTATGCTTTACTTTTAGAAATATGTTATGTGAGAATTTGATCTTCTTGTCAACGAAGGATAAATTAGAATGATTTTAATGTGATTTTTTACTAAGGATGAAATTTAAATTGGGAAATGAAATAAGTGTTTCGAATTGATTTCACAATTTTTCGTACTTTAGCACAAAATACTGATGTGTGTTTGCCTATACCTCTGAATTTAAAATAGCAAAGTTTATAGAAAATAGGAAAACACCGAACTATGCATAACATCGATGATACAGTCTCTGATGATTTCAATTCAGCAGAAGCCCCCAGTTCTTTCATGAATTCACCATTTTAACCATTAGTCAGAGCAATATTAGCACTTCAGTTCCCTTTAATCGCTTAGTTATGACATATAGTTTACATTTAAAATAAAAAGAGTTAGTTAAATATACCTCTTGAATTGATCTAATTTTTTGATCTAGAGATTTTGAATTTTGTTAGTATTTACATATATATAAGAGCCTATTTGTGTTAAATAATGTCACTTAAATGTTGAATATGAAAGAAATCACATTAAATGATAAAAAATGAATAAAAAAAAAATTACGAAGAAAAGTAGAAAAATGTAACTGAGTATAACAAAGGCTGATAGATGATATTAAGAACTCATAACCATCTCATCCTTCAAGTCACGGTATCCTAGTATCATCGATATCACATATAGTTTCGTTTTTCTATTTTTTTCTGTTTAGACAAGTATGGGACTAATTCATACCGTTTATTTCATTTTGACGAATTCATTTTATTAGTTTTGCGTTCCTTTCAGTTTGAAGATTCGCTATGCTCCTGTGTATTTCCGTGCTGTGTACTTGATTTTTTTGTGGTTTTAATTATTTCCATTTCTCACCTTCTTTCTATTACTGAAGATACGATTTCATGCTTGCAACCGTGTCATTACTTCATGACATTCGCTTAGAAGTAATGAATGACACAAATGAAATGAGAATGGCGCAGATTACTTTGCTATTCAGAGACATTGTAATTTGTTCCATAATTCTCAGCATTATTTATAAATTTCTTTCAAATGATGAATTTTCATGATAAGAAATAAATTTTCATAATACCCTTCTTTCTGACTTTCATGCTGAGTTATCTTTAGATGTTTCAAGCGATTATTCTGTGCAAGTATTATCGAACAGAAACGTATATATTTGAAATCTTCTGACTTTTCGATCTGTGCTGTTGAGTTGATCTCAATGCTCTTCTCAGTGCTGTTTGATCTCAATGCTCTTCATTTTGAATGTAATTACTTGTTAAGTTGTTAATAACATTTTCTGCACTTAACTTAAAATTCATTGAGTATTGGCAGTGAAAGTATAGAATGCCTGAAAATTGGAAACCATTTTTTTATAATATATGAGATTTTTTAAAATTTTTTTATAAAATAAATCTATTCATTTTCTTCACTTTATACTGGTGTCTGAAAGTTAGTATAAAGGGAAATAATGGGTGTTTTACTCTCAAATCGTTTTATTTTGGCCAAGAAAAATCATTAGATGGAAAACATTATAGAGTTTGAAATCTTTTTAGGTATTTCTCTAACAATTATAATTTTTGGAATAGATATAGTTGTAATGATTTCCTGCAGAATGATCTCCTGCTTAACTTTCCCATCCTTTATATTTTATTTTATATTATAATCGATGATAAAAAGGAAATTACTGCAACTTTGCAGGAAATATTAATGAGCATTGCTCTCCGTTATTTTAAATGTGTTGCTGTAAAAAGTGACTTTTTCAATATAGCTGATCTCATTTTTCGGTGTTCTTTAGTCGGGAAGATTTTTTTGTGACTATATATATCTGAATGTTTCGAAAATGTAGTTAGGTTATTTCAGATCAGCTAAAGCTTGGAGGAGGTTATGGCCAATGGATAATTCACTTCGTTTAAGTATGGAGGAAGCAATATATCTTAATGCGGAGTCGGAGTCTTACAAATACTTACCGATAATCAACAGGAATGTATACCAGATATCGTCTGGAAGTCATTTTATGATTGTTATGGAATTCGTTTTGTAAAACGTTATGCAGCATATCGGTACTTTAGACGTCAGGGTTGGGTTGTGCGACCTGGTCTTCATTGTGGGGTGGACTTCATGCTTTATCGTGATGGACCTGAATATTATCATAGCAGTGCAGCGGTTCGAATAGTTTCTACAGGAAATAGACGCGACGCATCATCCTTTATTGCGCTCAACAGAGAGTTAAATAATATAAAGAAGACATTGATAGAAGTGACTGTAATTATTCCTGAAGACTGTGATATCCAAAGCATCGATTCCATCAACTGTATTTCTATCATACATGTTACTGCCCTCACTTGGAAGACGTCTGATGATCGGTGAATTTTCTTCCGAAATTTAACTGTTAAATGTGTGAAAATCACGATTTTTTGCGGTAATCTACTTTACTGAATAAATAATTGCCTCATTTGAAAGCTAATCGGTCGCATAACAAAGTTAGATTTATCAACTTTTTAATATTTTCGATTGGATAGTTGTGTCGGATCATGTTCCAAGTTGTATGATTGTTATCCAGTTTTTGGATTATCTCAACTCATTTAAAAATTACCTTCAACTAATATCGGATTATTTTTTATTTTTCAATTTCACTTATTTAGTTTTGCTCTTTATTTTTACATATCAAAGCCAGCCAGTAATATTTTCCTTTTGGTAAATGCCATTTAAATTCTTGTTATTAAAACCAATTTAATTTAATTTGTGAACTTTGATAATGTCTTTTAAATAATCCCGATTTCTAATTTCCTAAGCTGCTATTTTTAGAAAGTTATTACTAGTAACATTGCTATTTTGTTAATTAGTGCACGTCAAATTAGTAAAGAGAAAAGAAAAGTAATGTTTTATAGTGTAAAATATATTAAAGCGATTTGTTTTCAACCTTCTGATTCAGCTTTGATGTGCTATATACGACTGTGCATGCCGGATGCAGCTGTTCACCATACCTTAATGCAGGTAACTTGCCATCCATCCTTAAACCATCTGTCACATCTATCAATTAGTCTATTATTATTGATTCGTATGTTCTTATGTTCTTTTAAAAGTACAATGATTCCTTGTTGCATATTTTTTAATGATCATAAAACCATTTCTTTAATTTTTTTTGGATTATTTTTGGTATTACAATTCTTCGATTTATCATTTAATTTCTATTTTCATCAAATTTTTAATCATATTTTTAAGTTTAAATCTTTTATATTTGTTGATAGCTTTAGAACAGTAAATTGTCTATTACCTGTCTAACTTGGTCATTATTTTAAAATATAATTCGTCTAATTACTAAACACAAAATATTTCTGTAACGCGTGGCATACGTAGTTGTCCAATCGATTGGACAGATTTTGTAAAAATTTGGGAAAATAATTTCCATTTCAATGCAAAGGAAAATATGCATAGATGTAAGGACATTTTAAATCTTACGTGCAAATA
This sequence comes from Dirofilaria repens, assembly GCA_008729115.1. Classification (NCBI taxonomy): domain Eukaryota; kingdom Metazoa; phylum Nematoda; class Chromadorea; order Rhabditida; family Onchocercidae; genus Dirofilaria; species Dirofilaria repens. The sequence continues at coordinate 30,911 of SNRZ01000240.1, read as the reverse complement.
TTTCAAAAAAAGAATAGTCAGAGGTTGGCTTTTGATATTCTATTTTTGATCTAATAGTGATCAACTCCTTCATCAATTTAAAAATAATGAAAAGGACTGATTAACTTTATTTATTGGATAGAGGGATGGATAATAAGCTAAAGAGAAATCGTTGGTGGGCCGCGTTAAATTTTTTAGTTTTGTATTGCTGAATGTTGTAATAGTTGATGTAGGAGTATTTGGTTTTTTTGGTGGAGTCATATTGAAGATAAGAGCAAGCTAGAAGATGCTTTTTTATCAAGAGAGAGTGAGTTAATTCATCATTCTGTCAATGAAACTGTATACCTCCAAACTTCTTTTAATCTAGTTATGTTTGGAAAGAACATGATGTGTCATTTGCATCTAAAAAGTAGTTGTTACCTTGGGCATGTATGAAAGAAAATTTCTCACTTTCATGGAAATTAAGTGAATCAATGCTTGTAAGACATAATTAAATTCCTATATAGATTTTTTAATGTATCTGACTAATTTCCTATGAATATTTCATTCTCTCGTTTTTTATTTCTTTATTTTTTTCTCGAAAATTGCTATTCTCCAGTGCATTCTTTGATTTCATTCGTAAATTAAGATATGTTAGATGATTTGCCTTAAAGATTAGAAAGAATAATTGTACAAGATGCTTTTGATTGATATGGCAGAGGCTGTAAGTCGTGGTGACATTATTGTCGACGAAATTGATGCTTTGAATGCTGTGAATTCTGGGAAATTGAGTGAAATTGAAACTGCGCGATTTAGTCCATTAGTTATTGAACATTCTCGACGACAGAGTAGCGGAAATGCAGTTATTCATGCAGGTTTTTTTTTTAAATAAAGAATTTCGGAAATAGATTTTTTATTTGTTTGGTAGCAGCATTATTTTATTATTTTACACATACATATTGTATGGGAAGCAGCTGGAGGCTGATAAATTCAGCTTGTTTTTTAAAAAAGAATTACAAGTATACATTGATTTTGGTTGTAGAACCTTTCTAAATAATTGACAAAGTTAAATGAAGAAAATGCAGTCATTTCTGAATTTCGTAATCAGTGATACTAATAAGTTTAAATTTTTTTTAAATTTATGTTTTAACCTGTTTTTTTCAGATCTGATGCAAGATTTAGATGACATTGAGATAGGAGGTCCAAATGGAGCTGTGGGAAGCGATGATGAACAAACATGGAACAACGTATTAGTGGACGAAGTTGATTTTGTTCATGCTGTTGAACGAGGCCGCATCAATAGGAATGATTTGCACATTATGGGATGTCGAAGTAATGGTCAGTTTGAAGAAAATGATTGTCAATAAAGTGAAAGGCTATCGTTTATTTTTTTAGCATCTTTCTATTTTTTTTAAAAAGTTAGCTCAAATATTTTTTTCAAAGTCGGTTCAAATACCAGATATCTGCTTTATGAGAATGAATTATTTGTAATATTATTTGTATAGCTTTTCATCACGCATATCAATTTCATTTAAAAAGTGAACTTAGTTAAAACATTTGAAATTAAATTATTATTTTGATAATCGCAGATGATACCTGGATTTCTCGGCACGTAGTAGGTGATGTCGAAGAATTTGGTGATATTTTACAAAATGAAAATGATTGGAATAGAGTTTTGGTTGATGAAGTTGACATTCTTCACGCTGTTGAACACGGCTCCAGGATTGTTAATCGTATTGAATATCGCCTTAATTATTTGCACCAAGGTATGTTTCTACGTCTTAAATTTAACATCAGTTAGGTAAGTAAAACTGATGCTTAGAGATTTTGGATAACACTTGAATCGCAAATGTAAATTTTAATTTGCACAGTCATCGCAAAAATGTTAGATATACATTCTGAAATGTTGTATCTATATTCTTTTTTTCGGAAAAAAAAATTAAAATGATTGTGCTAATTAAAATTTACTTCTGCGTTTTAAGCTTCTTTAGATACTGTATAATTAGATGATACTAAACAATTTTTCTTTCCTTTTAGCGGAAAATGGAACTGGGAGATCTGAGAGAAATAGTAATGTAGTTCTGGAGTCGGAATCTACAGTGAATGGAGTATCGTCGTTTGAAATTGGTAGGACGATTAGCGCTGACCGTCCAAGTAGAGACAAACAGTAATTCTGTCAAGTGTCTTATTTTTCTTATAATTTTTTTTATATTTACATTTGTTGTTCGCTTACTCTGTTATCATTCTTATTTTTTGTGAACCTTACTCATATTTTGGAATTTTGGTTGTATTGAATTAGTAAAATTCTCTTTACGTTTTCTTGAAGGATGTGAAAATTTGACTTTAGTTTTGTTTACAAGCGCAATGTTATCGTGATCATGTGATGAAATTGACATTCTACTTTATTAGTTGTTGAACTCAAAATATGTTTGTCTAATTTTTACTCTTTCGTTTCAGTTCTATAAAGTTTCTCAATATTTTTTATACAATCTTTGCTTCACATTTTTATCCATTGATCTTTTTGAATTATTTGTTGGACGTTTCTGTTCGATAATTATGATTACTAGATAGTTGTGCTTCCATGTTAATTGCTTTCAACTGTATGATTTTGAGAGATATTATATAGATCGAATCAAAAATCAAGCTAGAGAATTAGCGTGGCTATAATGGCTTATGGCTCATGTTGATATATGATTCATTGTTCGGGTAAGCTTCGCGTAGCTGCAAGTGATGATCCTGTTCCTCAAGCATGCCACATACTACTATGATTTAAATGAAATAGTTAATAATTAAGTCAGTGAAATCAAAAATTCAAGATAAATGTAATGGAAGAAGCGTTGTCCATTTGTTTGTATAAGCGATTAATATTTTTTACATATTATTGCAAGCTGTCATGGTTCAGAATGATTTGTTTACTTTTATCTAATGTGGTAATTGTTTTCGTAACCATCAGAAATTGTCTTTCAACTTAATTGCTGCGTAATTTAAGTTAATTGCCTGAATTTTTCGGAACTTTCGTAATTTGCTATCTTTCAATTTATTTGCTTTACAATTGTTGTTCTTTTTGATAATTTTTTCTAGGTCAAATTTTTAATAGAACTCATGACAATTTTTATGAGTTCTACTCATAAAACGTACATATGCGTTAACATATATGTATTAAATTTTCTGGAAAAAATTGTTCTAAAGGAGATTTCCATCAAAATCGTAGGATTTATGCTTATTTATTGTAGAATAGAAATATGTATTTATTTTTGTAAATTGTAGATAAAAGAAATTCTTTCCTCTTTTTCACTGTAATCTTGAAACTCAAAGTGGCTGTGCATGCTGCTATGCTCACGACATGCTTCTTAACCATTTTCCATGTTGTAAGTTTTTTATAATTTTATCCAGCATGGGCATTTAAACTTCATCTATATCTTGTTCCCAACAAATATTTTAGGTCATAATAAAAACTCGACCATTATGAAATTTTTTATTTTACTTTACTTAATAATCATTTAGTGCTTAACATTTTAATAATTTATTGTGCTTTGAATTGGTTATTAAATTTATCTTCAATCATATTGGCATTTGCTATCGCTTTCTACGATCTTTTTCACTGTTGTTTACTTTTGTAGTAAGCATTCATATCTTTGGAAGCGAGTATGATTAATTTTGGGCCATGAAACTAATTAATAGAAAATGATTACACATCATCAAATGGGTGTTGTTTTGACCGAACTTCAGATGCTTAATTTATATATTTTTGCTTTTTAGGAATTTCATTCCCGAATGAAACTGAATTTGCTTAAACTGCAGAGCATTTTTGAATCTGTCTACTATTTTTTTTGGGTTCTAAATATATATGATGTATTATATTGCATATAGTTTGCAATTTCTTAAATCATCATAAGGAAATGTGATATATTCTATTATTCATTTGGCAGATATCTTTTTGCAACAAAAATAAAGAGTAGAAATATTTTTTATCCTACAAGGATTTTTCTAAGCATTATCAATATCGTCTTTTAGTTTAATCCGTCATTTGTAAAGTTACATTTCCTTCATTAAATGAGTATATCAATGGATGATGCGTCAGATATTTTCTCGTCATCGGTCGGAATATCATCGTGGAAACTTATTTTTGCTTCTTGAACATCGCTTGAGTAGTCGTCAAGGATTCCTGCAATCATTTTTTTAGATTTGTTCAAGAGTATATAATTACTAATTATGCTTTGATACCATAATATTTAATTATGCGTTCATCTTGAAATTTTAGAAAGATTTGCGGAAGAAAATGTATCTTGTTGATTGCTGTTAGTTTGATCACTTCGTGAGATGGAATTAAAAAGTTTTAATAAACTCTGTGGTGATTACTCACCTTTGTTAATTGATGCTACATGACAGTCATCTTTACTTATACGTCCAGTCTTAAGTGCTTCGATGAAATCTACCTCATCCACTAGTACTTGATCCCATTTGATTGGTTTAAATGACGTGTCTTGCTCAGATCCCAAACATTCTCCACACAAATTCGAGATTCTAGTTGAGAATTTTGCATTTATTTATTTTTCCCAAGAATTCAAATTACATTTCGGGATTTTCTAGATTACTTTAAGTGTGTTGAGGAACGATTTTCGAGCCAAAATATAGTTAAAAGTGATTTCTTCCCTGTTACCACGATCATAAATGGATTTTTGAATTGGAGCTTGTTGCGCTAATGTTCAGTATAAGATATAAGTTAATTTTCATTTCATTAAAAATTCAAGCAGGAATGAATTAAGAGTGATCACATCAAATACTATGGACTTTTCTCAAAAAACTGCACTAAGAAATGCATATTTTCAGATATTCTGATATGTAATAATAAATTGATATGATATTAATTAAACAACAAATGAAAGAAGTAAAAATAATGCTAGAGTAATGTAACCGGCATGGATTATTAAATTCAAGCTTCAATAAAGACTTAATGTTTCAGCAATTTAATTCATGTTAATGCGGAATTCTAGAAGAATGTCAGTTCGTACTTCTGTTTAACTTAGAATACTCATACAAAACGGTACTGAACCGAGCGGCATCATTTGCGCTAAGCCGCCCTTTCTCGATCGCTTCAATAACATCAATCTCATCAACCAAGATATCACCTCGAACAACCGCCTCTGTCAAGTCTGTCATCTACCTCTAAATTGTTTAAGTGAATATTCACAATATACAAAAATGAATGAACTAATATATAGGATATTTTTAAATGACTTACAATTAGAGGAATGATCCACCGTTTCTGACAAATTTAAGGCAAAAAAATAAACATTTTTCTTCTTTATGATATATTTTTTATAATTTTTTATGACAAAATTTTGTTACTGTACGGAAAAGATTTTAAGCAAATTAATAAATAAATATAATAAATAAATCGATTTTGAGAATAACTGAATTGGGAAAGTATGAAAGAAACAAGGAAGGCAAAGGCATCGATTCCCAGTTCATATTGAAAAGATGCAATCTTTGTACTTAATAATTAAATTTCCAGATATATAAAATGATAAATATCGGATGGTCGAAAATTTAAAATCTAATGATTAGAAAATTGAATTCTAGAGTAGAAAATTTGTTTTATGCTTAAATTCCTGCAAAAATTTGCTTCATTTTTTTGCTTTTGGAAGGATCATTGTAAAGCTAATTTATGCGTATAAATGAAAAAAATTATATGAAGCAAGAAATCACTTTCTTGCTTCATATAAAATATTTACCTTAACTGAGTCGAATTTCAACTTCTAGTCTCATCATTTGACAATATTTGGTGAAAATCTAATTAAATTTTGGGCAGTAATTAAAAAATTTTGCTTTAATAATCAGTTTGGGATCATGCTGGTTTTTGATACAGATGATATCCATTTCTTCCAATTTCCTTAGTATATTTTTCTATGCATTCATATCTATTGCTACTCTAATTTTAATATTGCTTAACTGCATCTGTAAAGTTAGCTAATTTTTTTTCCAAATAAATTCCACAATTATTAAAGAGTCATTTTAATATTTTGATTGAGTTGTTAGAATTGATTCCTTTAGGTATTTATGAAAAGATTTCCAGTAAATGCGAGTTCTGTCATTACCAATGCCGTTAAATGTCAAATTCAATTTGAATAACATCACATGTTTATTATGCTCTTGTATCCAAGGTGATGGAATAATTGCAGATTCTTGCATTTCATTCATTTCCCACAATGCAATCATATTATATTTCTTTCTGTTTTGCTTTTCTCATGCAACGAAATATTATAAATTTGCTGTTTGTAAGATTTGCAACATGCAGTAATTAAGCTTAAAATTGGTTTAAAGTTTATTACACACAAGGATAGATAATTAATTGATCGATATGAATAATAATGGTCAACGTTTGAATAATAATTTGCTATGCCCTCGAATAGATACCTCTACACCGAAATCGTTCTACTGCAGTCCTAAAAGTGAGTTGTCATATCAACTTAATATTTTCCTAACTCAAAAATGACAAAATAAAGAAAATAAAAGTAGCTTGCAAGTTGTTATAATCGAATGCGGCAACGCAGAATTTAATGCAAGTAACTTTAAAAGGCTGTGAGTATTATATTGATGCATATATCTGTCATTTGACAGATTTTTCTAGAAATGAAAGATTTTCGGCAAAAATTGGAAAAAAAAATTACTGTTTTGATTTAAGAATAAAACTTTTAGAAGTTTTAGAAATTAGTTTATAAAAAATTATTAAATTCTTGAAGCTATCAATATCTTGTAAGCTTTAAATAGCATTTATGATATATGCATTGTAACGCATGAAATGCTTAAGGACATACATATTTCAGGTTACCATTACATACCATTTGTTCAAAGAAAATATCAATCGGGAAACACTAAAAGACAAAGTGGCGACAAGGTATATTTACAACGTAATTTCTAAAATTTTTCTGTTCACGGTATACCCAAATAGAAAAAAAAATTCAAAATTCTAATTGATTTTAATACTAATTAATCTTCCAATTTCAATTGTTCCATTTACAATTTTAAAATCATGCTGCAATTTTAAAAACGCAGTGATAAGTTAATTTAATTTTAAAAACGGGAGGATTTTGACGTAGATTTTTAAATCGATGCAGTGAAATAACTTAATACAGCTCAATAAAACTCAGAATTGTCAAAATCGATTACGGGATCAAATTTCAACGCAACGAGATCCTTGTTTGTTTACAAAGCAAGATACATGCAATAACGATTCACCGGTCTCTTCAGCAAGTTTCAAGGTAGTATTTACGGATACTAATCATACAGATCGATCAATACAATCCATAAATAATCGACGGCTGCAGGATCAAAGGCAAAGCAGGGTTTTTTTTACTGAATTTTTTATTATTTTGCTTTGCTCAAATTAGTCAATATGTCGCCCTGTTTTAGATTTTCTTATTTTATTTTGTATATAAGCATTACAATTTTATTTTGTATAAGTATTACATTGTCAGATTAGTTATATTTCTTGATTTTTTTTTTGAGAATTTTGATAAAAGGATACCGAAGATCTGCCAGAATAATATGTCGTGAACGAAATGGAATCATTGAATATGATTGTTATTGTTTTAATTATTTCATTTCTGTTTTCATAATACCTCGATTAAAAATGACGCATTTAATATTTACTGAATGATTATTTTGGAAACATTCCTAAAAAGCTGATTTTTGTCAACCAGTTTTGTTTAGTTCTTTTTTAGACAAAAAATGATGATCAAATTTTACTTTAGATTTAAATTAAGTAATAGGAGTTGCAGGAAGTGCTTAATTTATTTCATTCAAAAATTTTATCGCACACGACAAGTTGTGTTTATGAAAATGATGACGAAGAAATAATAGAGAAACTGGATCAATTCAAGAATGAAATCCTTGATGATATCATTCGACGTGGTGTTTATACGGATAGGTATAACTATTACTCTGTTATGAATGAGCCTTATAGCGATTTCTACAACTCTGCAATTAATACTTAAAAAAACAAATGTCAATAGTCTACATTAATTGCTAAGTCGTATAATAAGAAATTTGCCAGTTTTTCCATATATTTCAGTGTTATCCAGGATTGTATTGCAAGAAATGTAGCAGAAAATTCGACTCTCGCAATGGTTTATTTGACATTGCTGTTTTTCCAAATCTATATGTTTCAATTTTTTAATATTGAAATTAATATAATTTTTCGAGAATTTTGAATAGCTTTTAATATTTTCCAATGAAATGAAGAAGAATATTAATAAAAGTCTAACCATGCAAAAACTTCATTATATCTAAATTTGAACAAATCAACTGAAAAATTCCAGACAAAAATACAGCAAGCAATTAATGAATTACTCAGAGATATTGATGTATCTAGTGTTGAACTGAATAAAAACGCTTGGATAACGAGTTCAAAGGTTTATATAGCTAAATTTCTTTTGAATAACTGTGAGTTTCGTTTGCATCATACATTCAATTTTGCATATCGTTATTGTTGATCTTTATATGAATTAGTTATCTACAAGAGCTAGAATTAGTCACAGCAACTTCTTTGATGACTTTTCAAAAAAACATTAAAAAAAAATTAAAATAATGTCAGATAGATTTCAGCTTGCAGATGAGGAAATGCTTAATTGCGAGAATAAAGATTTTGAGTGTGATGAAGGCGAATCTTTATCAATGGTTTCATCACTTATGGAAAGTAATTCAGATAAATTGGAAAAGGAAGATAAGTCTTCGGTTCCGAATTGATTACAGTGAGCAATTTTTCTGTAATGGATGTTTCTAATTAAATGACTGTAAGGTAATTTCCTGATAATATTTTTTGTTATGTAAGTTTAATATTGTGATTATACTGAGCTGAAATCACGCGAATAGTCAAATAAATATTTTATCTCTATCTATAAATATATGCGGCTCACTGTAATCAATGAATGATAATGACTCATATTAAACTCTCTATGAATTGAAAGGCCTCAATGCGAATAAGATGAAATTTGCATTCGTAGAAGAGTATTCATTGATTATCTCACATTGAAATTTATTTGAATAGCTGAATGGAATAATAGTCTGTGCCTTATCATTCAATAACAATTTTTTTCTACATTATTATCACATATTCATTAAATATCATACGTTAATTAAATGATGCTAAATCTGCAAATAATGGCCAAGTTTTGGAGCTTCACCACTGATTCAAGCAGTGAGTCATTGAGCAGGCATCTTCGATAATATAAAATCAAATATATTATGGTGAATATTGATGATGCTGCAAAAACTTTCAGTTATTTCATCATGTAGTAAGATAAAAAATATATTTTCTTTTGCATTGCAAAAATGATAATGATAGAATATCAATACAACGCCGCTAGTCTTATCACAATCAAATATCTAACAAACGAGCTAATAATGAAATATTTTTCAAATAGATTAGAAAGAAAAGATTAAAGTGAAGTATAAAAGGAGAAGGACGGAAAAAGAATATGAATTAATTATCTATCATTCGATTGAATTAAAGAAAACTATTTCCTAATAAAACATGAGCCAGCTAAAAAGAATAACGGTATACGAACCAATCCTAGACGATAATTCTAAAACATCAATTATTGATCATAATAGTATCGTTCTTGCAAAATAGTCTTTTCTACTGATATTTGTTTTCATAATTGCTAGGAATATTTATGAAGAAGTAGTCATATCAACATATATTTATATTCAGTTTATTCATAAGAATACATAAAGTGTTATTGGAAAATGGCTTAAAAGAGAATTTTTAATCTTCTAATCATTGGAAGTGCCTTTAATGCTTTTAATGAGTCTCGTAAGTACTTTAAAGGAACAATTCTCCATTTAAATCAATACATCAAGATTAGTTATTTGCTTTGCTTCATTTTCCACCCATCCTTTCATTTTGCCTATTTCTTTGCATTTTCTTCCAAAACCAATGTTAAGCAAAATTTCACCATGGACTTCGATCATATGCATAGGTTTGTTGTTTAATATTTTGAATTGAAAGAGACGTGCTGAATTGAATGATCAAAATCTATATTATGATCACAAAATTTATATTATAATCTAGCTCATTCTTTACTGTGAAGCATCTATTTAACATATATATATATATATATACGTATATCTATATATATCAGACAAAAAATATAATAACTCAAAATATAAAGTATATTTATGATAATACAACAAACACTACATGTAAATATGCAGCAAATTGAAAATGAATTCTAATTTAGTTAATAAGAAGTTATTCTAAAAAAGAACAACTTCTTTTTTGCTCTTTACTAAAGAATGATTCAACATAAACTGTTGACAGATTTGTTTTCTCCATGTAAAATCATAGACCTGTTTCATAAGTAAAAAAATAGTTTTTGCTAATTTATAAATTAACTGGGAATTAAAATTCTGTGATGTTTTCAGATCTTGTTGCTGTCGCCTTCTCTGAATATTTCCCTTTGCAAAATACTGAGAGTGGTGAATTTGGTCTCAAAGATCAATATGGTATTCCATGTTTATTGTTAAAATTTTCGGCACAGCTATATAATTTCAACTTAAATAGCACACATATTGCAATGGAGGTAATAGTAATAAATACTCAAATATTTATTGTGCAGGCATTGGAAAAAAATTAAATTTCAAGATGAAAACTTATAATAACTGAAGAAATAAATGAATCCGTTTTCAAAATAGATTTTTTGATAAGTGTAATAGTGCATTGAATCTAAAATGATTCTTACTGTTTTATATTGAAATATTTGTTCAGATACCCAAATTAACGTCACCAAAAGTGAAACTGACTGGGTATTGTGCTGGCCATGACACAAACAATAGTAAAATTCAATTTAAAGCAAGTTGGAAAAAGCAAGGACGAAGGAAACAACTTATTATGTCGTTCGGAACAGTAAAAGTTTTCTCAATAATATTCCAGATTTCTTCACAAATTCAAGTTTAGAGTGATTTCTTAGGAATGAGTTTCTCTCATACAAAGTTTACTTCTTTTTCTTGACTGATCTTTGAAATGATCATAAAATGCTAAAATTACTTTAAAGGCTTATGTGAAAAATCCCGTAAATCACTAAAAGAGTTTCGGTGGCAATTGAAAACGGTCTCCTACTCCGAATTCTATCTCAGTAAGTTGAGCCTATACAAAACAAGTCCATGTTTGTTTTTTTGTCGGACATCTGCTTCTGAACTTCGAATTCTTCAACGAAATCAAGCAAATTTTTAATATTGAAATGAGCAAAACTTTTGAAGGTCAATCGGTAGAATTCTCATCGAAAGAAGTAATAATAAGTGCTCCGTCGAAGCAGAAATTTATATGCCGCGATAAACTTAATTTAACACTGACAAATAAACGTTTAAAGGATTGTGTTCTCGAATTAAATCCGGAAATTAATGCACAACCATTCTACGGATCGGAAAACATCCAAGCTGTATGTTATATTTTATTATTTATTGATATCGTTATTTCGAATATTATCCATACGGTTATTTGGAAAATTTTCTATTCAGTATTCATTTGTGGGAGTACACGACGACGAACCCTGGCGAAAAGCTTTGAGAGTCGGATGACAATTTTTTCTGGAATAATCCTTTGCATAACATCGGTATCGCTGATGGTTGGATACACTTTTCGAAGACAATCACATCCTAATAGAAAGAAGCTTTATGAATCACTCACTTAGTTTTTCTTTCTTTTACTTCAATTCTTTTGTCAACATGGATCACGCAGTTCAAATAAACTGACTGGTTTGAAAAAATGAAATTTTGTTCAACTGCATAGTACTTTACTTAATGCTTACGTCTTTTGTAAATCATCAACGCTGCAGGTATATATCTAATGTTTATCCCATTTGTCGATAGCTCATCGTAACAATGCTTAACCTAATTGTAACTTTTCTTTCTTTAAAATGCCGCACTCACGAAAATTTCGTTAATATAATGCCTTCTCGCTTTTTTTGACATATTTTTCAGAAAACAAAAAGCTGAGGCTCATTATGAAAATACTCGAAACAACTTTATGATAATGAAAGCACCAATTAATGATTATGGCATTAAGGAAAGATAATTTTGCAAGAAATTTTAGACTAGCAGTATAATCAACATTATTAAATATAAAAAAATACAATTTTATCATTAGCCTGTTGATATGCGCGGATTTTCAATTGCAAAACTTTCATTTCGATTTACTTCCTCGCCTTTTACCTTCTTCTCTTGCGTAACCTGTAATGCGTCTATCTGTTACCGATTCGTTTAATTTCTAGCACATAATGATTCAATTTTTACTTGATCGGCAGTCTCTTATCTCTTAGCTTTGCAGAACGGTAAAATGATATAATATTATGTCTATTGTCTGATTGTAATCATCTCCAGAATACATTTCTAAACATCGTATTTGTACATGGAAAATTCAGTAAAAAAATTGGAAGATATAAAAAGCAAATGATATAGAATTACAAATAAATATTCATTTGTTTGAGATTTTGAAATAAATGTAAACAACGATCTGTTTGTACGACAAATTAATTCCTTTCTTCGAGATTTAAACGTTACGATAAAATTAATGACTTCGAAGCGTTAGTTTTAACTTTAACTGAAATCAAAATTCTCTTGATTTTGTAATTCGACAAAAAATTCAAAATCCAGATAGTGAAAGTTCGTAAAAAAGCCAAAAATACCTTTGTCACATGAAAATAATTGCCTGGTTCAGAGCCAGCAAGCCGTACAACGAGATCGGCTGTACTACGAGCTTCGCCTGCGATATTTTCAGCAAGACAAGTGAACTGTCCACTGTCCGCCATTTCAACTTTAACAATAATCATCGAATAAACGCCATTACCTTCCTGATGGGAATCGTATTGTTACGCATAAAATTAAGGAAACTTAAAAAATGCCGAGATTCGATCAAGCATAAAGTAGAATTATTCAAAATGCTTTTTATCGGCTTCATGTCATGCTAAATTATATTTCCAGTTCTGTAATAAATTAAATCTGATCATGGCATTAATCGTAATGTAACTTCTTTCTTAAGGATTAGATACTTCTAGTATGTTATAAAACAGAAAAAAAAACAACTAACATCAATAAGGCGAACTTCATCACAATGCGGAATAGTTATGCCATTCCTCATCCAAATTATCGTCGGTGGTGGATCACCGGTTACCTGAACAGTCCACTTCAATTCTTCTCCTTCTTCGACTTCCTCGCTAATCAATCGTCGTACAAAATCAGGTGCTATAGTTCGTGCTAAAATAAATTCATGAATCAAATAAAAAGTAAGTCATGCAGATAAAATAGAATTTTAAAAGAAAAGACTAAAAGAAGTTCAAAAATAAAATTTGGCACAAAACGAAAAACAAAATGGATAGACATTCAAAAATGATGATTAAATTATTTGCAAATAATAGAAGCAAATAAAAATGAATTTAATAGAACTGATTTATTATTGTATAAGTTTGAGTTCTTTATTGCTATTGAGATTAACTTTTGGTATTGGAGCTCCGGATCTGCATCAAGAAATTTCCAACTGACAAATTAATTCTTAAGCAAATCAAGAAAACAAATTGTAACATACGCCTAACGACTAGTTGGGCACTTGATGTGGCAACACCAGATGCATTCTTCGCGGTACACATATACTTCCCGGAATGTTCAAGCTGTGAAGTAGGAAAGGTCAGTGAGACATGGCCACCTATACTGGAGAAAATTAATTCTGGATTGGTGGTTTTGGATATCAGAATACCATCTTTTGTCCAAGTAACCTCAGGAGCAGGCCATCCTTAAAATATTGCTTGAAATATTATTATATCATAATTGAGACTTGAAGTAAGTAATACCAACGATTTGAATTTAACAATATAAATGAGAAGATAAGAATTAATATGTATGGAATATTTAATTTTTATCGTTTAGATTTTAAAAGTTCATGATCTCACAGTTTCATTGATCTATTATCCTACTATTGAAACTTATCCCGGTACAGACTTTAAAAAATGATAAAAAATATGACATAGAATCTAGAAGATAAACGAATCAAATATTTGCAAGCGATTTTATTTGTTTCAATATCAGCCAACATGTATAGGAATTTAAAAATTTTAGAGATAACATATGACGTGATATCAAATCACTAAACATCTTCCTAGATTATATGCATCAAAAGCATTTAAAAAATTGATATAAGTAACCCAGTCAACAGATTTTGTTCTTACCAGCCAGCTAAAATTCATTTAGAATTAGAAAAAAATTGCTAAGCCTTACCATTGTCATAAATATGCATTGTCATCCCAAATTCATATGCAGCTCTACGAATAATCTTTTTCATCATAATATGATTTGCATTAATACGTGCAAATATTTTAATTTGAAATAACCAAAGTAGCAAAAATTTCAACAAAGTCTAAAATTTTTACCAATGACAATGCCTTGAAACTTAGTTTCATCACCACAAGCAGCTACTGCAGATACCAAAGTTTGAGTAAAATGTGGCGGCCGACCAAGTTCTCGATTCTCTTGTAATGCTCGGATAAATTTTGCTAAAGTTAAAAAATATATATTCCCAACAAACGTAAGGAGTTTATGCACGATGGCGTGCAGTATATATGTGGTGAAATGGATCTGATTTGTTGCAGGACAGTAATTCGTGATTTATTACTAATAAATATAGAAGCCATGCCAGAATGCTAAAAGTTCTCAGATATATTAAAATATGTTCAGTGGTTTTCTTCTGTAATGGAAAATTTAGATGTTTTGAAATATTAGCAGAATTATTTGCACCTTATCAAAATGATTTACTATAAGAATAAAATGCAAGATCAAGAAAAGTCGGGAGTGACAGCATTTTAAATTAAAAGCCGCTTTAGATTAAAAGATTGTAAAGAAACAAATCATATTTTGAAAAGATTAAAAATTAAAAAAAAATCATGATCAATGGACTTTCTGAATGGATGATTGTACGCAATAGTTTCTACATAAACCGGAAAAAAAATCAAAACCAAGGAGATCATAAGGTCAAGAACGAGCAATGAATGGAAAAGAGCAAAATATAAAGAGCTAAATAAGCGTTTAGTACAGTGATGTAATCTTTAGAAATACGAGTATTGCTTTAAAATCAATTAGTAAATGATCAAAAGCTTAAGTTTATTATTTCGAAATTACTAGACAGTTGATAAATATGCGTAACAAATTAATAAAATCAATGCTCTCGTTTCAAATTCATTCATCCCATATTTTAATCATTTTTTTATCTGTTCTTTTTCTCCGACAACAGTAGTGTGAATAAGTCAACAAGCAATACTCCTGTATGAATTAACCGCGTTCCATTTTGTTCGGAATCTACACGGCATTATTTCAAATCATAAATCTGTTTAAGGACTCCTGAGAAATAAAGTATGCGATAGTCTTCATTCTTTTATCAACCTCATTAAAGTAGATTTCAGATTAACGTCAAATTTTACATTTTCAATTTAGTAAGAGAAGGCTAAAGAGTTGAAGAAAAAGTTAGTAGAAGTGACAATTCATTCACTAATTTCAACAAATAATCATAAGATTTGATAAAATTCTATGAAAATTATTCAGCTGTTTTTAATTATTTAAACTTGTAGAAGAATCAAAAACTTATTAAAATCAAAAATATGAAGAGAAATATAAATAATTTCAAACAATGCATTATCAATAAAAATGATAAAAAGGAAAAATATACTTTCGACTGTGGTTATTATAAAATAATAGACATAACGCTTTCATCATTGCTGATTTTTTGAATAAATCTTTCAGTATACTTCAAAATCAAATCATACCTGCTGGGAATATATTGTCTGTAATTGTTGTTTCTTGGCCGGAGGAGGAGAGAGAAGTCTTGTTGAGTGTTGTTTGGCTAACAAACGACGTTGTTCCTCTTCATACATCCTCAAATTACCATTCGTATGCTCCAACTGGCAAAAAAATTTTTTTTGGAACGTGTATTTAATTTTAAAATTTGATTCGCTAGCATTTTAAAATGACATATTTTAATTAATTACAAATTCATAAATATATGACATCGTTTATTTATAATAAGTTTTCAAAACTAAGAAAAAAAATTATTCATTGGAGTAGCCGAAAAAAAAATTGTTCACTCGAAAAAAAAAAAATTTATTCATTGAAGTAACCTTATAAAATCCTAATAGTCTTAGCAACAACAATAATTTAGATGCGAAACAAATTTTTTTTTACTAATACTATGTGGCTAGTCAGTTTAATCAGCCAAGAAAAAGTACATGTGGTGGACAATTTAAGTGATATATCGAAGTCATAATTGGTTGCTGAATGCGGATTTATGCACTTATTTCCTTATTTTTAATTCAAAACTTAAATTAGAATATCATTAAAATAAAATTTAAGGAAAGAAATTCTTCTATGCATAGCGCACTAAATTAAATTACTTTTTTCCTAAATTCATTTGCTGAAATAGTTGTTCTCAATAAAAAAGGATACTGGTAAATTGATTGAGCAAAGATATTATTTTCATGAAATCTAAATTCTGATGCAGGGGAAAGAAATAAAAGTTAGATTCCAAAAACAATTGCTATTATGTTAAATTTAATCTGAAAAAGCTAAATTTTCTTACTAGACTCCTCTCTTTTCTATAATAAAAACTGATTCCTCCATTTCCTAGCTATTTAATTTTAACAAAAATTTAGTTTAATTCTTTCAAACTAAAATTAAACCTGCTGAGGAAATTGTTCATCGGGCACTCGCTGCTCGTATTCATAGGCACCATATTCTTCAATTACATGGACGTGCTGCAGACAACATATGAAAGTACTGGGAATTATGTGCAATAATAAAATAAAAATATTTTTAACAAAATATTGGAAACTCTCAATGAGAAATTAATCCTTATTTTTTTAATCACTTATCAAACTAAAAATAGCTCGCCTTTTAATTTTCCGAAGCTTCAAAAGAATTAAAAAAATTATATATGATGAGTGCATATCACCGGTGAAACAGATATATGGCTAAATATCTTGAAAAAGTGAAGTAACATTCTGCTTCCGTTACCAACCTCGATTGTGGAGGGTTTCAAGGATTGTGTTAACACACGCACCACAAATACAGATTCCGTTTCACCACGTATATTCTCTGCTGTCATTTTATAAACACCAGCATGATCCAAGCGAGCTGGATCCAATATTGCCGCATATGTATCACCGATATTCGATAACTGAAACATTTTCAATGGAGTAAAAAATATTAGGTTATTGTAACTACATCGTAATCATTTCAGCATTTTATTCAATTCGAGAAATAAACTTCTAAGTAGAAAAGAAGAAAAGTTAAAGGTCTAGTAAAATATGATTTAATACATGATTTCAGTGGAAATGAAAGACTTTTGAAGTTGAAAAGTCAGAAATAAATTCACATTACTTTTGGAGCTTGTTTAGATATATTATTAAAATGACATTTCAAAAGCAAAGTACGAAAAAAAATTAAATTTGTCTCATCAAATCAAAAACTTGAAAAACAATAAGATAATTCCCTCATTCCTTATCCGCAGCACTTTTTTAAACTATGATCTTGTATACTATTACTACAATGTATGACTTACTAAGCAAAATTTCGAATTAATATTAATTATCCGATCGTTAAAATACCAGCACACTTTGGGACGAGGATTACCAATCATCACACAATCCATCTTCAATTTTTCTCCTTCCCTAACAACATATTCGTTTTGGAATGGTCGGATAAATTCCGGTATAGTAGCGGTGGGACTGCAACCTGTAAATATCAGTTTGATAAATTTCAGACAGAATTTTAAAAATAAGATTGTATTTGTTGCAAAAGGAAATCAATAATAATAAGATAAAATACTTCATCGCTGCTTCATATTCTTCGCAACCAAAAAAAATGTTGCAAGAAAAGGGCCTTAACTTGATAAGATAATGATGAAATGAAATAGTGAAACACGCTAACTGGATTTTTAAATTCAATACAACTTTGTTATGTATGATGAAATATCGGTGATGAGAAATATCAGTTTACAGTACTAACAAAAAACATTAAATGATTCATGGAAAATTATTTAAACTCCTGTAAAAGCGCGTATGACAATTTACATAACTTCCTTACTGAAGTTTATATCTGTGCCATATGTATTCACAATATTGTTTATGAAGTTAATAATTGTAACTTAAATGAAATGCAAAATATCACAATTACCAATTTCGGTAACTAATTTTTCGGTAAATTCTTTAATTTCTGAATGATAACGATGTTTAGGTATGGGCGGTGGTGTCGGTGATGACATTACAGCGGAATCACTCCAGAAACCTTCTGTCTGAAAAATTGACTTGACTTTTTTTTTTATAGGCAAAATTTTTGGGCAAATTTGTTAGAGTTTCACTCAAACAAAATGAAAATTGAAAAGATTCAAAAAAAATAATGGAGGAAATTGCTTACTGTAGCTTGAATTATATTTGCTTCCTTTTGCTTCATTGGCATACGTCGAGATTCTACATTTAATGTAGCGCCAGATCGTGCTTCGCCTGCCTTGTTCTGAAAATATTTGTTGTCAAATTATTTTTTCTCTTTTTTTGTAATGCGATAATATCAACTAAAAAAGATAGCTCCATTCTTCTATGCATAAAGAAAATTGGTACTTTTGCGATAACAGTATACATTCCGGAATGCCAAGGAAGGGTATTTCAATGATAACTCGATACCATCCATTCACATCATTCTCCATATGTGTTTCTAGAGTTGTGTACAATGGTTTGTCGTTATGTTTCCACTGAACTATTGGTGGGGATCGCCAAATACACGTACCTAAGTAATGAATTTCAAATAAATTCTGGTCCTTCATTTATTTGCTTTTTTTAAATTTCAGAATTCTAAATCACGAGAGAAAATTTACAAACCTCGAAAACAGTTCTTGCACCTTCTCGAACGATTGATTGGTAAGTGGTGGTGCAAACGATGGCGTATCAATGAAAACTTTGGCTCCGACGATGTCGAGGGTGGATAGAACTTCTTAAATTTGGAGATGATTGCACTGTTAGACGGCAAAAGTTGGTAATTTCACCCGCACTGTTTGTCGCTTTGACAGTATAAAGGCCAGCATCGCTCATTTCTGTATTCTTTACTTTCAGAGAGCAGTGGTCGCCTTCGAATTGAAGTTCGATATGTTCCGATTCCTTGATTGCTTCTTCTTCTTTATACCAAACTACCTGCAATAACTGATCAAGTTGTTATTCCTGTATAATATTATTTCTAATTTTAGGAAAGTTAAAAGATTCAATCATAATCTAACCTAAATTATTTAGAAACTCGAATATGCTCAAACAAATCTAAACAACTCATGTCAGAAATTCAAGCATGAGTTCAAATAAAATGGAAAAGTGAATAACTTTCAAATCAAAAACTTATGCAACAATGAGATAAATACTACTAAAGATGAATTGTATTTAATAAGAAATAATGATGTTATATAATAGCATTATATTATCAAATCACACATTATCACCGCTTCTATAATCTGAAAATTGTAACTATTCAATTTGTTCAGGTTGTTGATAAATGCGTTAATTGCCGGAAAATAACTTAACGAATGCAAATTCTCGCAAAACTATTTTTAACGATTGAAAAAACAGTACCTTTGGTTCAGGAACAGCTACAATAATGCAATCGAGAAAAGCATCATCACCCTCTGTGATGGTAACATTGCGTAACTGCCGGACGAAACGTGGCTTAAAGATTCTCCCATCTGTGATCCCATCTCGCTCCAGCTATAAAAGTTTTTGAAAAATCTAGGTCGCCAACAGCAAAACTTTGATATAGAATTCATATCATTCATTTTCACATATTTTAGCATATGCTTTTTTCATTTGGCATTATTACGAAAATTATATTGATTTTTTAAAAATTTCCTAACTTAAAGATTTTGAGATTTCGCGAAAATTCAGAATAATTCTCAAAAATTTTCAATGATCTGCCAGTCTGCCATACTTTTACCCGAAAAGTTTCATTTAGCAATTTAAATTACAGAATTTCATTACTCATATTTTCAAGGCAAGATGACTACTGAATTCGAGCAGATACGGCTACTGAATAATGGCTTTTTCTATTGAGATAACCATGCTTATTCGTAATGCGTAAAAGCTGAATTTTCCGCAATAACTTACATTTGACAACAAGTTTTGCAGAAGATTCGGCTAGACCCGCGACATTCTGAGCACGTACTGTATAAACGGCAGTATTCTCTACAAACGTTTCATCAATGGTTAAACTTGCAACTCCATTAACGAATGCAGTACGGTAATCGATATTATGCTTAACATCGCGACCATCCTAAATGATAAATACGAAGAATCGCAAAAAAAAATAATTTGGAAATCAATGTTTTACATACTCATCAATATAGAAATTCGCATTTAAAAAAAAAACTTAAACACACCTTAAACCAATGTATTTCAGGGATTGGTTCACCTTTGATGTAAGCAGTAAACTCGAATCGATTGCCCTCATCAATTTGTGCATCACGCAAATGACTTGTAATTTCTGGAGCTTTCATCATTTCCCTACAATAATTTAAAAATAGAATGAAGACTTAAATTAAATAAGAAAACTACAACTATTTTTATTTGATTTGCTACTATTTTTAATTAAAGTTTACATGCATAGTTATTTGCAACAATCAACAACGACCCAATTAGCGAAGAATTTAGGTAAGACGTCGTGCTATTACAATTCGTCACTTTTTTTCTTTTATTTTTTTCTCTATTTTATAGAAAAATATTGCAAAATAATTGTAAATTTTAATTTTCATTGCTACTGGATTCATTCATAAGTTTTAAATTAATAAGGAATAAACATTTTTTTTAGTGAAGAACTGCCGAAAATTATTACATTTTTGAGGTTCAAAAAGTAAAACGAACTTCGCTGACTCACTAATTCGCTTCTCTTCAACTTGGATCCTTTCCTTTATTACTGTAAGCCGTTCTTCAATTAATTTATGGTATTTTTTCGCTGCCACTAGTTTTTCATATGCTTCACCTTTAAAAACGCTCCATTTTATCAAAATTTACGTACATAAACACAATTCTTCCCGATCTTCAGAAAAAAAAACTCTTCTTAAATTTGAAAAAAAAACTTTTTCTTTAACAAAGTCTTCCTCAAGAATTCTCTTCCATAACAATTCCAGTCACTTAGTTTCTCTCATTATTCATAGTATATTAGTCGTAGTATTTTAGAATTACAGTTATTCACTAATATTAACCTTATTTGTAACCTATAATTTTACTTATCGGAACAACCATTACTTTCAGTTTCTTTCAAAATTTGTTCAGCCTCTTCAATCCTTTGCTTCTGTTCCTGGAAATCTTTCTCTATTTTCTCAACTATTTTCTTCACTTCTTCATTTTCTTCAATCATATTTACACCTTCCAATTTTTCTTCTACGGTACGGATTATCTCCACCATTTCCTCTTGCCACATTTGGACCTTGAAAGAAAAAGAAATTTTTGTTTTCATAACTATTTTGCTTGAAAATGAGTAAATAAATTCGAACTTCTATACTGTGCCTTATTTAACAAATCTCTACCTCTTCAACAATTCGGATTACTCTCTCTTCATCTACTATCTTATCTTGCCATCGCTTCCAAGTTTCTTCGATTATTCTCTGACGTTTTTCATGCTCGTTCAATACATTACGCATTGCATTTATAGACTGCTCGATATCAAGTTTCGAGTCTTTTACTTTTATCGATTGAGCTGTTTCAATGAATTTATCACCTGAAGTATTTTGATAACATTTTTAATACCCTCAACAAGCATTTTTTAAATTACTTATCGTTAAAAATTCATATCACGAAAATGTGCATTCGCTTCCATATATCACTAATACTTAATTCACGATCAATAGTTGGAAGAATTAGGGGTAATAGTTAAGTTCAGCTAGAGTGAAAAAAGATTTATTTATTTCCCATATTCTTAATAATGAGTAAAAAAAATATTTAACAAAGAACTACTATTAAAAGAAGCGAAAATTTTAAGAATCAAAGACATTTTTATACTAATGTCAAACCTTGATATTTTTCTTGCCTGATTGTTTCTTCGATCATATGAAATACTTCCTTCATTTGTATGAGTAGTTTCTCGTTCATGTAAGTGCGATTAGAATTAATTAAAGTATTCAAATTCTCAAATGAACTCTCAAATTCCTTGGCAAATTTTTGCATCTGCAACATCAGTTATTTCATTGTATTTAAGAAAAATAAATAAATATTTGGAAAAATATAAGAATAAATATTTTTTTACTCTTTAAAACATCAATTATTCAATGAGACTATAAATAGTTAAGCAGAATAAAGTATATTCCAATTCTTTGTTTCATTTTTTTATGCTATGCTCCTCCGCTTAATTTTCCAAGCTTGTTCGTTCTCACTTAATTTTTTTTAAAACCATTCTTTCCTTATTTTTCGAATTTCGTTATGTCAATTGTAATTATGTAAAAATTTAAAATTTCAGCAACCTGTTGGAAGGCAATACCGAGATTAACGCGTTCATCTACCATTTCCTTCAATGCATCATACCGTTGTTTAAAATCTTCCAAACGTTGTCGATCAACCACACATAATTCATGAGTTTTGCTCAACAAACCATTTAGCTCTAATCCTTTGTTCTGATAAAAAAAAAAAATCAGATAACAAAATGTCTTAATTGGAATGGAAATATTAGAAAGACAAAATAATTTCTTTGTTAAAAAACATTTCTTTTCAAACTTTATAATCTAATTGAAGATACTAACAAATCTCACTCACGATAATTTCAGTGAACATATCGTTATGCACTTTATGAAACTGAATAGCATCATTCAAACTGCAACCTAAGCGGCCATTTACAGTAAACGATTGTTCTGTTTCCGTAATCCATTTTTCAAAATGATATAGCTGAAACGAATAATTCGCTCTTGAGTGTTCTGGTAAAAAAATCTTACTAGAATTAAGTTCATATTGCATTCAAATCTCACTTTTCAAATTCATATAGAGAATATTATTCGAATAAAGAAAAATCACCTGATCTTTGATCAATTCTTTGCTTTCATCGATCCGTTCACAAGCCAAACTCTCGATTTGTTTTAATTTATTCTTGATATCAGTTATGAATCGGGAGATGCAATAATCAATGTGCTCAATTTGTTGGCCGTCATCAATTACCTTTTGCGCCTTTTTTTTGCCAAAGGTGCAAGTTCTCCAGCCATGGCTGCATTGGCATTACGCATATCCGTTTCCATTGCATCCAACTGATTCAACATCTAAAATAGACAGAATTTTCTTTTATTCTCTTCCAGACAGTCGCAGGAACATTCAGAATAGAAATGCTTGGAATCGTTTTATTATTATATTGATTAAAATGCCATAATGCTACATTTGTTTGGTATTTCACTTTTTTTTCACGAATGATAATATAAAAAAAAAAAAACGATTCATTAAACATATTTATTAAATATCGTTCAGCAGGCATCTTTTATAAGCTAGATAGGATTTCAAATATTAAATATTAATTCCAGTAATTTAAAATTATTAATTGAAAATTGAAAGAATTTAAATTTCAGATTCCAAAAAATTAATGAGAAAGCTTCATTCGAGATTATTCTTTGATATACAAACTTCAACTGTTTCTATAACCTACAATATTTGCAGCTGCAACCCATGCGATAAGTTTATCATTTTCATCTTTTCTTCTCCTTATTTCTTGCATAAATGTGTCCAAATCGGTTTGCAACAATGTGACTCGTTCACGAAGATTTCTATTTGCATTACTTCGATCGAAAGTCGATATGATATCTCTTAATGCTTTGTATTGTTTCTGAATATGATTTTTTTTATCAAAAAATCTATTTATAATAAATGAGCAATCATCTTATCTTTTACTTGCTAATATGAATTCGATTTTTATTTGCTCTTAAGTACTTGCTATTGCTTAAAAAATTCTAACAAATTTGATTCAAAATCATTCTACTTTATTGTTCAATTTCTTTTAACATAACAAAAAATTGTCATCATATTTGTTGACTATTTAAACTTTCAAGAAATATTAAATCCAGTGAAAATTTTTGTAAATATTTCTTTTTATTTGATAAAAGAATAAAGTTCGAAGAAGCATAGCAAAGTCCGGAATGAAATTTGACTTCTAAATTATAGAACTCACCAAAACTTGCTGCATCAATGTGTTGATATTTTGTTCATTAAATTGCGTCCGTGCTTCTTGCAGCCATTTTTCAATTTCTTCAATATGAGACAAAACTGCCCCGCTCTCATCGATATGCATTTCTAGTTTAGATCGCTCGTTTTTCCAGGATTCTTCAAGTAATTCCCATTCTGCTGCCATCTGTTAACTCAAGATTAGAAACATAAACGAAAGAATAAAAATATATTATTATACAACATTTTGCAAATGACTTTGCAGCATTGGATTCTTTGATATATTCTTAAATGCGTCATATGTAGCGGATTCATTTCCTTTCCAATAATGAGTACAATTTTCATGTTTTTTAAAATTTATCAAAAATAAAGACTTTAAATGACTTTATCCGTTAGCTATTAGAATTTATAAAATTTATCAGGTTAAACGTAAGTAAATATTTTCATAGCTATATATATATCAGTGGGCTTGAACTAAGCCAGACGAAATACATTGACGAATTACATTCACGAAATCGATAGGAATAGCAAAAAAAACGATGAAAATTAGCATTAACACTGAAATTTTTTTCTGATCGTAATAATTTATTTATAAAATTATTCACTGCGCAAAGCATAACTGCTGATACAAGATGTATTAGCAGAACAAGTTTTTGATTATAACTTTTGAAAATAAACATTGTCATTTGAATGTTATTTGATCCATTTATATCAATTTTTCGAAAAATTTAATTAGTTTTTTTTTAAGCTGAATTGAACTTACCAATTTTTTAAATTAAATGTGTTCAAAAAACATAACAGAGTGGGACATTGAAAAAAGGATGAAGTAATAGAAAATCTTATACCTTCAACATAATTTTTTCGATCAGCAAACAAGCTTGAGCAATCTCTTGAACACTTTCTGCATTATCAGCCATAGAACCTAGTATTCGAATTTGTGTTATCACATCGGCTCCACTATCTACAGCTGACGCGGTTGCATCGATCAGATCTGAATTCACAATACTGATTTGAAGCAAAGAATGATCAAAGTTTATATAAGATTTAAACCTTCTTTCAAAAATTTTGACTAGAATTTTTGGATTGATTCAAAACATAATTTAAGAAAACATAATTTAATAAAAAATAAATGCTAGGAATTAATGCAATATTTGTCATAATTCATAAAAATACAGGTCAGTTTTCTATGTTTTTTTTTTTCAAAGAATTGGAAGGAAATTAAAAATACTTTAGAAACTATTGGAACATCGGAATCACTCGTCAATTTCAAACATAAAAAATAACCGTCGAAGAGTTGTTGAATTTGTAATACAATATTGTTTGTATCGTTGGCATCCGTTTGTTGAATCATTATGTGAAGCGTATTTCGCACTTTCGAACTAATCTGGATGGAAAAACTTTTTTCTTTTTTTTGGTATTAATGGCAATGTTTTGTTTCTGATCAAAAACTTTTGTTTTGCATCAAATAATATTTCAAAATCTGCTTCATCTTATGTAAAAAGCTGAAATCGTTGAGAAAACAAATAAAAAAAAAAAACTTCGTCATGGCGTTTTGCCAGTTCGTAAAATCGCTTTGTTTCAGTAAGTAGAAATCCTCGCATGTGAAGCTGACGATTTAGCTCTTTCCATGCTACCCAAACTCTCAGCCATTGCTTCATAAACATGAACATCGGGTTCTTTTTGCTGTATTACTAAATTATCTGCCCGATCGAGCAGCTCTTCTACTTGATCTTCTTTGGTCTAAAATTTAACTTAATCAAAATCTGTAATAATACTTATGGATAACCCCACAGTTTTGAATCTTCACTAATAGTTCTTTTAGTCTAATTATTTTATCGGTCAATTTTTATTAGAAAATGTTTCAAAATAAAAATCTGATTAGTTAGACAATATTACTTTTTTTTTTGAATGCGATACGCCATCAATTACCGTTTCTGCGATACATTAAAGGCATTAATTTCATATTATTCTAGGAATAGAATTTTTAATGCACAGTGCTACTAAGTAACGAAAAAACCTTAAGTCGATGCATTAAATCTTCATGGATAGCTAGCAGAGAATTTGTTTCTTCCACATTTTCACCAACTTCAAGCATGCGTGGTTGCATTTCATCAATTCGAAGAGACGCATATCCGACGCTCTGTAAACTCCTTTTGATGAAATTCAAATAATACTACAGTCTTAATTCAATAACATGACCTTCTTATCCAAATCAATGAAAAAGGCCGCTCAAAAAAGTTTTGAAACAATCTGTTAAATTTAAATTGGTTATTTTTTCTAAGTTCATTCTTTTCTTTCAGTAAAAAAGAGCTAATTGATAATGTGATTTCTCTTCACGATGGCATATATCTAATCCTAGCTAGCAGATAAACTTTAATGAAATGGTTCAACAAATCCTCTTAATTTAATGGGATGTTATTGCTCCAGCTTTGGAAATACATATCTAGCATAATAATTAATAAGACACAAATTAGAAATCTGAATTAAATTTTTGATTTTTAGACTAATGAGATTGTTTAGCAGGTATGAATTATTTCTCCCAGTTATGCTTTTTGATAGTTAAACCAAACATTTCTAAACTATTAACATCTGAATTATTTGTTAATGTTGCATTTTAATTTTCACGATTATTTGGACTAGTGTATATTTCCTATTCACAATTTTAATGAAGAATATTATAAGACAAATTTATTAGTCATATAAGATTGCTTTAATGTTTAGTCCTTCAATTCTTCAAAGCATCTATGAACTTTCTTGTACCTAATTTTAACTACCATGCATTTATTTGCGCAACAATCACAGTTAATAATCTTACGTCTTCAGTTCAGTAAATATTATTACAAATTTATATTCTTCATTAAAATTAGAAAGCACAATTAAATTAATATTAGGAGTATGAATAGTCAAATCTTAATTATTGCTATTGAAAACTCGGTGAAGAGATTAATAATAAAACTTTAATTTACAGCGCGATTCTATTACCAATTAGATATCTCTAACAATTTTTACGATTTTAACAAATTTATAAAAAAGAAAAAATATAGTCAACAAGCAATATAATTTTATTAGATCGAATATACTGGTTTATAAAATTTGAAGCTATATAATAATATCTTATTTTGTTTCATTTAATTCATTAAATGAGAAATCTTTCATTAAATAATTTCAGTCTTATATGACTAAAAAAAATTCATTTTTAT
Organism: Dirofilaria repens; assembly: GCA_008729115.1. Classification (NCBI taxonomy): domain Eukaryota; kingdom Metazoa; phylum Nematoda; class Chromadorea; order Rhabditida; family Onchocercidae; genus Dirofilaria; species Dirofilaria repens. The sequence goes on along the minus strand of SNRZ01000240.1, from coordinate 3,562 downwards.
TAAGATAGAAATAATGAAAATATAAATGCAAGATCGTGAAATTAATTCACGAAATAAATAAAATCTCGATCATGAAATAACTGAGTTTTGGAGTTTCTTCTTTGATGAATTAACAGTTATATAATCACTATTACACATTAGCGTTATGTATTTATGAGTAGTTGTATACCTGAGCATTCCTTCTACTTTGCATATTAAAATATGGAATATTTCTTTGCCAGAAGCAGGATGAGTCAAATGAACAATTTTAGAATTTAGGCAATCCAAGAAAACGAAAAATGTAAGATGTCGCTTGTGCACGAATATATGTGAAAAGCATATGAATAACAGAGCGAAGACAATAATATCTCAATCATATCATATGATGCATTTTAAATGTAGCATAATGTAATATCTAATGAAAAGGAAAATGATTTAGAGTCTTATTGTCTTAAGCAAAAATGAATGATTCGTCAGCTTTAATCTCACTTCTAAGCTAATCATTTAATAGCAAATGAAATAAAAAAAAAAAACCTTAAGCAATGCGACAACAATTGTTGCTTTTTTGCCGGCATTTATTGCAATTGTGCTGATTGTCGTAGTGGTTGGTCGATCCGAATTGTCCATTCGCTTGTAAATCAAGCACTTCAACAGTTCTTTTGGTAATATGCCAGGAAGAAGTTAACACTGCTCAGGTAAGAAATAGAAATAATGAATGAAGTAAAATCTGTTTCTACCGCTCCATTTACTTTATCATTACTAATCACTAAAGTCTCAAGATACATAAATCAAAAAACAATAATGTCGAGTAAAATTTAGAATAAAAAAGCACATAGATCTGGAACACAAACACCTACATATACATACATACACACACACACACACACACACACACACACCACACACACACACACACACACACACACACACACACACACACACACACACACACACACACACACACACACACACACACACACACACACACACACACACACACACACACACACACACACACACACACACACACACACACACACACACACACACACACACACACACACAACACACACACACACACACACACACACACACACACACCACACACACACACACACACCACACACACACACACACACACACACACACACACACACACACACACACACACACACACACACACACACACACACACACACACACACACACACACACACACACACACACACACACCACACACACACAATAACACACATACACATATATACATATGCACAGCCAAATGATATTGCTCAGGATGAAAAGCTGCACTGATTTCGCTTTCGAAATAGAAACAGCAACTCGCCTTCTAGATGGAAGGATATGTTGAAGGCTATACACAGACATAAACACATTATCACATATGATTTCCGTCACGCAGCTAGCTTCATTTCGTACTACTGTTACCTTTGCAGACCGGGATGTAGTAGAAAAGAGCATTTCCAACTTATCCATCAAATGATTTTGAAATGATCATCTGTAAAACAACCGTCTGGTTATGCCGATACTTTTTCCCTTTGTTTATTCAACGTATACATTATCTCATCATTAGCTTCAAGCACATATCGCACTATTGAAGATAAAACAAAGTGCTATAATTTAGCAAATAATAAATTTTAAATATTACAAATTTAGAAAATGACCAAAGAAAATAAAACCTGTTATAACTTTTCATGCTCTAGAATCCCGTGCCAATATCAATTCATAATTTTCAAGAACATTTGAAACTTATTGGTAGTACTTTTGGCCTTGCCTTTCATCAGATTACTATTCCAGCTAAATTTTTGAAGAATTTGACTAAAAATGTTTCAAGGAGCAGAGCAATTCTAACTCCTTTTGTTCCTGAATTTCCATTAGCATTTTATACGTTAAGCTGTTATTGTAATCATTATAATTATGCTTGCGAAAAAATCATTAATTTCCACATGATAAAATGAAAAACAAATTAGTTTAAAGAAAAAATGAAAAAAAGAAAATTAATTTCCACATGATAAAGAAAAAATCAGAATGGCATTTTATTACAGCAGAAATTGGACATAGAATTAACACAAAGTGTTAGAAAAACAATCTTCAAATTAAAGTTTACAAAGACCTAGAATGTGTTCACTCACTTATTTCAGCTCTAAAAGAGAAAAAACGTATTAAGTACAAATATTTAAATCCATAAAGCAAAAACAAAAGATTTATGGGATAAGCCACGACTCTCATATTAAAACTACGAATCCACACGCTTTGAATAAAGAAAAATAAAACTATCTAAGATGAAGTTAAGCAAAAGCTACATTCATATAGATAGGACCTTCGTATGGCAGATAAATTGAATGTTCCAGCTTCCAAACTCTATGAAAGCTTAATTTTCCAAATGTATGAAAACCATAAAAACAAGATATAAATCTTTATTAAAGTAAATTCAAGATCGTTATAAAATACATAACATTCATTGAATTATTTAATGAAAGGAAAGTCCAATTACCATCTATTATAAGAGGTGAAAAACATATATGAGACAAAATTTGTTATTTCCTGACACCAATTGGAGTTTTTTCTTTCATTGGGTCATACTTCGCAAAATACAGCTCATCTTGAATACGTTGCGCCTTTCCGCGTCTTTTGTACAAAGAGATATGTTCTGGAATTTGATGTACCAACATGATTTTCCAAACTTCTGCTGCAAATCAGCAAGTTTCAGCAAATGAAAACATTTTGTACATGAAAGCAAAGATCTTATAATATTTAAACATGTTAGCATCATAGAAGCTTTTTTATGAACAGTTTATCTCGTAAAACAAAAAATTTGAGGACTAACATAAAAAAACAAAGACACAACATTTTTGTCCTTTCCTAAAAGATATGTAAAAAATTTTAAAAAGATATGCAAAAATGAATGTTACTGTATTTTTATAACGATCTTGAATTTACTTTAATAAAGATTTATATCTTGTTTTACGATTTTCATACATTTGGAAAATTAAGCTTTCATAGAGTTTGGAAGCTGGAACATTCAATTTATCTGCCATACGAAGGTCCTATCTATATGAATGTAGCTTTTTGCTTAACTTCATCTTAGATAGTTTTATTTTTCTTTATTCAAAGCGTGTGAATTCGTAGTTTTAATATGAAGCGTCGTGGCTTATCCCATAAATCTTTTGTTTTTGCTTATGGATTTAAATATTTGTACTTAACATGTTTTTTCTCTTTTAGAGCTGAAATAAGTGAGTGAACACATTCTAGGTCGACTGAGAAATAATAACAAACAAATAATTCGTACCACTTTTTCCACATCAAACAGCACTATATTCTGCCCTCCGAACTATCGTATGTTCGAGCTTTACAGCCATTCAAGGAGACAAATTCATTAATCTTCTAGAAAATTCGACGGATAATATGAGAATTTGGATGGTGTTGGTGAGTGGTGTGTCGCGAGTGTGTATGTGTGGGGTATGTTGAATAATTTTCCTGGATTCATCTTCCGGAATTCTAAATCAGTGGGTTGGTGTGATTAATGTTGTTCTTTGCATTGATAGATATTCACATTTGCTTCTGT
>SNRZ01000239.1:0-57447 GCA_008729115.1 Dirofilaria repens | reverse complement strand
ATTTGTTAAAGTGATATTATATAAATTTCAGAATTTTTTAAATTTTAATTAATTAAAAATTTTCAATTTTAAATTTCGTATTGATTTGTGTCTTATAGTATTACATTTTTTTTTTTTTTTGCTCTTTTTGAATGCAAATATCGAACAGAATAGCAGCTGTTCGAATATTTAATAGAATCAATTTTATTATTAGTTGAAAAATGGCAGTGATATGGAATTAATTTTTTATCACTATTCGAGAAATAGTGATGTCATGGAATTAACTTTTATTATTATTCGAGAAAATGATAGCAATATTTGTTGTTATATAGAATTGAATTATATATGCATATATATATATATATATATATATATATATATAGAAATTATTAGAAAAAGTATGGTGAGATAATTTAATAAATATTCAATGATAAATCTAGCCGAATGAAAAAGATAAAGAGGAAGGAGGAGGAGAAGGTAGTAAAAGAAATGAAAAAAATTATTTAAGAAAAGTGATAGATATATGAGAAGTTTAAGAATATAGAAAATGAAATTTTTGATGAGAATATGCTATATATAGTATATTAGTTAGATAAAAATTTTTACATTTCTAGGGATTTTCTCAGATTTCATTTTTAGAATTTTAATTTTTTCAAATTTATTTTAAAAGAAGAAAGCATAATGATAAGTAATGATAATTATTGTAACGATAGTAGTAAATGATAATGATTAAAATTTAATATAATAACAATGATAAAATTCATTCGATTCATTAATTTTTATCAAATTTTGTTTATATCTTTTTATCAATGAATGATAAATGTATTTTTTTACCTTTTAATATATAATAATTAGAATAATATAGTAAGTAGCAAAATTAGTCTTAGATAAGATATGTTTAAATAATTAATAATTCAACAATGAGTTAATTTTGAATATTAATTTTTGTTAAATATAAAGATATGAAATTGATTACATGATAAAGTGTTAAGTTTGATTTCATAAGTTTAAAATGGCTTTTTTAATTAAAAAAAAAAAATGAATAAATTAGATTAGTTGAATAGATTTCATTATTCTTTTCTTCATTTAATAATACATTCATAGTGTAATTTTTATTTTTATTTCTTTTAAATTATAGATTAGATTTTTTTTAACTAATAGATTTGTTTATTTATTTTTCTTTTGTTTTATTTGTTAATTAAAGTATGATGAAGTTAGTTAATTGAAAATAAATTTAGATGATTGAATGTATGATTAATGAGTTTGCTCAAATAGTTTCATTAAATAGGAAATTAAATTGGTAATTTTTTTAAATTAGTAAAATTAAATTTAAAAAAAAATTGGTAAAAAAACTGTACCTAATTAAATTTGAATTGAAATAATTGAATAATTTTACGAATAAAATTTTATGTTTTGTGTTTATGCATTTAGATAAATTATTAATTTCGTGCTACAGATTAAAGAAATCAATTATTTAGTTTTTTAAAAATCATTTCATATTTATAATCAATCGTTTTATTAATATGTTTAATTAATTGATACATTGATAAGAATATTTTTAATGATATAGTAGTATGTTGTAAAAAATTTTAGATTAAGAGTGAATTCGTATTTTTTTTTTGTAGTATTTTATTTTTGATTTAAATAATATATTAAAGATTAAATAATAAGTTAAAATTATTATTTGCAGTGTTGAACTTAATAATTTAATTATTAATAGATAATTTAGCAATTAATAAATACTATATAAATTATTCAATAGTCAATATTTTCATTTGTATTCTTATTTTTGCATAAAATTTTATTTTATTTATTGTCATTTCAGTATTACGTGAAGGTATGGTTTGAGTGAGTATTTGACGTAAACAATGTCATTACGTGAAGCTGGTTCAGTACGTTTGAAACAGCTAGAACAGTGTTATTTAAACGTTTCACGTGGTGAAGATGTTCTTTCGATTGAATCATTAATTGATGCATTGATATGTTTATTTGATGAATGCTGTAGTTCAACGTTACGTAAAGAGAAAAATATCGCCGATTTTGTTGAATATGGTTAGATTTTATATTCTAAAAATATATATGAATTGAAATATTTGAAATAAAATATAGAAATTATTGATAATTTAATTTTTTTTTTTTAAGAAATTAATATTTTAACATATCATAATTTGATATGATAATTAATATTAAGAAGAGAATAATGCTATTATATAATTGCGCATTATAAAGGAGCTATGAAATTTTTATTTTCAAATTTTTAATTTTTTTTTTTAAATTTTTAATATATAGAAAATTTTAGATTTTGTTATTTTACAATAATATTGAATTTTTAGATTTTAAATTAAAAACTTAATTTTATGGTATTCTTTTTTTTTTCTCTCATATAATTGCATTTTAATGAATCTCAGTGAAAGATACTAAGTTTCAATAAACCGCGGTGAAAGATACTATTAAGTTTCAATAAACCGCGGTGAAAGATACTATTAAGTTTCAATAAACCGCGGTGAAAGATACTATTAAGTTTCAATAAACCGCGGTGAAAGATACTATTAAGTTTCAATAAACCGCGGTGAGAGATACCATTGCATTTCAAATAATCGCGGTGATACTATTAAATTGATGAAGTTACATTAAAATATCTGTAAAAGTTATCTAATTGAAGAAGTACAAATGTTTAAGTGAAATGAATGATTGAATTAGAAATTTAAATTTAGGAAGTTTGAAATTTTTGATTCGATAAAATTATTTATCAATTTTTTCTTTTTAGTGAAACCAGTGGTAGTAAAAGCGAAAGCACTGCGATTATGTCGAGAAGATTTCGAAGTACTCAAAGTAATCGGACGAGGTGCATTTGGCGAAGTAGCTGTCGTACGAATGCGCAATACCGAAAGAGTATGTTAAGAAATTAGAATTAATTTTTTATTTTAAATTGAAATTTTTAATCATTTTTTTTATTTTAATTGCTGAATATATACTATTGATAGAAATTTTATCAGTTTTTTTTTTTTTTTGATCTTTTATGCGAGATTTATTGCATTTATCAGCATTTTATTGTTGACGAAATTAATTTTGTTATTGAATTAAGAGAAAATTTTAGCTATAAATTTAATATATAAATTTAAGAATATGAAATTTTCCCTGATATCTGGAATCATCAGAAAGTTCTGGAAGGAAAACTGAGAATAAGTCTTCAATAAATTATATATATATATATATTTTCTTCTTCAGGTATATGCGATGAAAATACTTAACAAATGGGAAATGTTAAAACGAGCTGAGACAGCATGCTTTCGTGAAGAACGAGATGTATTGGTACATGGAGATCGTCGATGGATAACTAATCTACATTTTGCCTTTCAAGATGAGCGAAATTTGGTATTAGTTTAATTTTAACATCTGGAGAGAATTAAAAATTTAAGCAAATGATTAATGATTAGTTTAGAGAAGAATGATATATGTGATATATAAAGCGAAATCTTTTTATACACTATAGCCATTGATATTGCCTTCATTATCATTTATTTGGTGATGAATGATCCTTTGATGTTTGTCGAATTTCATATGCTTTTTCAATACGCTATTTGTTCTACTATATGTTTCAAAAATTATAAATAAGAGATATTCAACGATTGATGAAAAAAAAAAAAAATTGATAAAAGGGATATGTGTAAATAATATGCTATAAAAAAAAAAAAAAAAAATCATTTTCATATTAAAAATTTTTCATATCAAAAAATTTGATATGAAATTAATTTAAATTTTAAAATTTTTTTTTTACAGTATTTGATAATGGATTACTATGTGGGTGGTGATTTACTAACATTATTGTCGAAATTCGAAGTACGAATACCGGAAAATATGGCACGATTTTATGTTGCCGAGATGGTACTTGCTATTGATTCTGTTCATCGTTTAGGATATGTACACAGGTTTTTATTTTTAAATCACTTTTTTATTATCCTTATCATTGTTTAATTATTATTATCATTAATATTATAATAATTTCAATTTCCTATGTTTAGTTTTGTTCTTTTATGAAATTCTCACTTGGATTTTAGAATATTTTAATATAGCAATTAAAATATGCTATTTTTTAATTCAATAGTTAGTCTTTTATGATAATAATGATTGTTTGAAGTTCTCTACATTTCGAGTGTGATGTTTGCAGGAAAATTCAGTAGTATTTGGCGAACGTTAAATTTCAATTTTGAATGATTATTTAACATATCTTTCGCTACTGTAAAAGATGCAACAAGAAATATCTGTTTTCATTTTTCTTAAAACTATCATATTTATTTCCGCTTTGCAGAGATATTAAACCGGATAACTATTACTAGATATTAATGGTCATATTCGATTAGCTGATTTTGGAAGTTGCTTGAAACTACTTCCCGACGGAACTGTTCATTCTAATGTTGCCGTCGGTACACCTGATTACATATCACCCGAAATATTACGAGTTAGTTGTTATTTACTGGTAGAAATGGAATAGTACAATTCATGCAATTGTTAGAAAAAAGGATTAAGAATTAGATAAATAATTAATTTAATATCTTATACTTAAAAATATGCTAATTATTTCAATGATCAAAACATCTTAATACTATTATGCAAATAGTAAATGAATTTTAATTTTTCCATTGTTATTTGAAGTCTAAAAATTTCTGAAAATTTAAAGTCGAAAAAAATAGATTAAATATGAAATATTAGTGTTATCTGATATGATCGGTCATGTTATAAGCAGAGAAATCAATTTACTAAACATACTGTTTGTAAGGATTATTATTATCAATTATCATTATTATTATCAGTTATTATTATCATTAATATCAATTCTTATTATTATTATTATTATTATTATTATTATTATTGCTATAAGTATTTTATTTAATATTATTTGAATCAATTGATGAAATTTTAAATAGCTTTTTTCTTCTTTTTTATAAAAATAATATATTGTAGGCAATGGAAGATGGTCGTGGACGTTATGGTGCGGAATGTGATTGGTGGTCTCTTGGTATATGTATGTATGAAATGCTTTATGGAGTTGCACCATTTTATGCTGAAAGTTTGGTAGAAACATATGGAAAAATTATGAGCCATCAGGTTTATTAATTTTTTTTTATTTTTATTTTTTATTTTTTGAGTAAAAATATATTTTATTAATGATAGAATAATTAGTATTTATTCATTAGTTGATTTTTTTTCCTTAATAATTACTTGCTAGTTTAGTTAGTAAATTTTTTTTTTTCAAGTTTAGACTTCGGAAAAATTTCTCAAGTTTAATAATTTTTTTATAAAGAAAATTTGATTTTTACTATTATATTTGAATCAACAACTAATCTGCCAGGAGTATAATGTGTAATTATTTTAAATAGTAAATCCCAAAAATATTATCAATTAATTATGCTATAATAAAATATTGGCTGGATCGTTGAATGTACTAGTGCTTAATTGATCTTCCAAATGATTATCATTAGAATGGATAATCTTTTTTGTGATTTAAAAAATGAAGAATATTGATGATTACGAAAGAAAAAAAAATTGATTAATTCAGTTATTAAATTAAAGGTTTATCTTTTATAATTTTGTCGGGAGGGAAAAATCTTATAGCATAGTTATGTATATATATCAAAAATTCTTTTTCGTCAACTTTTCTTTTTTTTTTTTGATTGATTTATTTTAAAAATTGCTGAGGGGATATTCTATCGAAAAATTAAAATTTTAAAATAGAAACAAATGGTTCCGTTGATTTCTCTTATCATATCGCAAATATGCATATTTGCATATCATTTATGAACTAATACAGATATTTTGCGATGCCAATTAAGAAATCATATTTTTGAATTGCAGCTTAGAATCTAAAATCGATGAGATATTTTTATCATCATGCGTGAAATTTTTGTTTCAGTACTATCTATAATAGAATTTTGAAATGAAGCAAATTGTTTTATTAATTATTCTATATACAGCAGAAGCCATTGATAATGATAATAACAGGAATTATAATTTTTTTATCTTTTTGAATGATAAAAAGTTATTTGTTCGTGCTACGCAATCATTTAATTCAATATATAAATGGCAGAAAAAATAACGGCAAAAATTATAGAATTGTTGTGTTTGTTAAAATTCATTAAAATTATTCCTTTTTTTTATGATAGATTATTTTCATAATGATTAAGGCCATTTTTGATTTGTCGTAAAATATATATTTTTCGTTTTTTATTGGACTGTGCAAAAAAAAAAAAAACGAAGAAAACAGGTAAAATTGAAATGATGATTAAAAAGCGAAAATTAATAAAAATTGTTCATTTATTAATATAATTTCTCAATTTTCTCTTCTTTTCTTATGCCGCTATATCCATTTTTTTTAATCATTTTTTTTTTTTTGTAAAACTCATCAAAAAAAATTTTCTTATTATTCCTAGAAATGATTTATTTGTCTGGAATAAAAAATTGAATTATAAAATAAATTAAAGAACTTTTTTCATCAATTTTCATATATGGAATTTGTAGTTTCTTTTTTTCCATGTTTAGGAAATGCTAGATTTTCCGGATGATATTGATATATCGGAAGAAGCGAAAGATTTGATGAAACGACTAATCTGTCCACGTGAAACACGACTTGGCCAAAATGGTTTTGTTGATTTTGCAACGCATCCATTTTTTGAAGATATCGATTGGGAAGCTATACGTGAAAGTAAGTATTAGTGTAGTTATCCTGGCTCATTTTTTTTTTTGTTGAAATTTTTGAAATTTCTATTTATTTAAGTAGTTTTTTTTTTTAAAAAAAATAAAAAATTAAAAAGTTTGTTTTTCAAACAATCATTGATTAATGATATTTAATGATTAATGATATTTAGTTGATACTATAATATACATGATCGCATTTCACATTTCAGAAGTTATAAGATGACGGAATTTCTCCCTGATCTTTTCTAAATTCAATGGATACATAAAATATTTTTAGTGCAAAATAGTTTAAATTAACCGATATCAGATAATTAATAATCATTTTGCAGTGGATACACCATATCGTCCGGAAGTGTCAAGTCCAACGGATACATCAAATTTTGATATAGAAGCATGTTCTCCGGATTTCACACCTTGTGCAAGTTTTTTTTTTCAGTTATATAGTTGAATTACTAGGCTTTTTTCTTTATTTTAAATTCTAATTAATTTCGAATTTTGAATTAATTTCTTTTCTATTTGATTATAAACTTTTTATTTTTTAAAATTTCGAATTATTTTTAGGATACGAAACCACCGAATGTTACTGCGCCATTTACTGGTCATCATTTACCCTTTATAGGATTTACTTATACTCATGACAGGTATTGTTTGAACTGTTTTTTTGATAATGTCATTCTGAAATATCTCATTTTTTTGCTAATAATTTATGTGAAATACTGCAATTTCAAATATAAACCAAATATACAAAGTGTATAAGTTAACACGAATTTTAGTATGATGTCGGATTGCAAGAGCTTATCATTATCAGGATTAGATTCAAGTGCTGATTCATTACCAGCTTTAACAGCTGAAGCATATGAAAGGAGAATACAAAGACTTGAACAAGAAAGAACGGAACTTTCTCGAAAATTTCAAGGTTTTTTAACTTTTTTTTTTTTGCTATTCTTTTTAAATAGCTAATTAGGATATATGTATTTATTTATAGATGAAATTTGCTTAAGTTAACTGTTAACTAGGAATTTTTCTTGCTTAGATTTTGTCAATCTAATTATTTCAGATTAGATATAAGCTAAAATTTCTGATTTATAGAAGCAAATCGCTTAATACAAACACGTTTTCATGGTTCAGCTCCTGATGGTGATACAATGAATGATTCAACTAAATATGAGCAAACTATAGCTCAATTAAAAGATGAAGTTCAGGTATTTATTTATTGTAAAACTTGTTTGCATATTTATTAGCTAGCTATCTTAGAAAATCAATTTTTATTTTTATTATTTTTTTTTTTTGTATTTTGGTCATTTATAATGAAATTAGAAATATGTAAAGCAAATTCAAATCAATTAAGTTTAAAATGTAAATTAGCATTAGTTGAATAAATATTTTTTTTTTAATTATAGATCTTGAAAAAACGCTTAGCAGAAGAAAACAATTCATTGTTGAGACCAGCAAAAGATTCAAATCAAGAAGAATTGGAGAAGAAAATAAAAGAATTGAAAGAAAAGAATCGACAATTAATTTTGGATAAGCAAGATTTGCAACGAGTATTATTACTAATTTAACTTATATTACTAGTTTCCTTAATTTATTTTAATTAATTTTGACTGAATTTTTTTATTCAATTACAAATATATAGCTTATAATAATTTCTTAGACTTCTTTAATATGTCCAGAAAGTTTAGCATCTGAAGCATTCTGTAATTATTTTATTCAATTAAAAAATTCTCCATTTTTTTTTACAAGCTTTATTTACTTTTATTTGCTTTTAAATCCTTTATTTATTTATTTGAATTTGTAGGATTTGGAGGAAACATCTGAGAGATTAACAATACAGACAAGAGAATTGAAAGAAGCTGTAAAGCATCGAGATTTGGCGAAGCAAGATTATGATGAAGTAGTTGTTGTAATATTATAATCTTTTGTTATTTCTTAATTAATTCTTTAGCTGATATGGAGCTGATGAATGATAGATCAAGAATTTTTTTCTTTTTTTTTTACTTATCAATGTGTAATATTTTCGTTTTTACAGCTTAATACGGCACTATTAGATGAACGAGATAAACTGAAACGTTCAGAAAAGTTAGCTAAAGAACGTGAGTCGGAGCTTTTTCAATTACAGCAAAAATTAGATGTATTTAAATTGGAATTTCGCAAGCTTGAAAATGGCTAGTTTTTCTTTTTGAAAATTTGCAAATTACTTGAAAGAAAAATATTTAAAAAGTTTTGCAATCTTTATTTACTACTATAAATAACGGATTGATGAAATATGAAGTTGATTTTGTGAAATTTTTTAAACAAATTTATAGCTTAAAATTTAAATTTCTTCAAATAATTTTTTCTTTTTGAAATTTTTTTTTTTTTTTTTGGTAATACAATTACATTTGAAATGCGCTAATGGTTGTGTTGTTAGATTTTTTTTTTTATTTTCAAAAATAAAAACTTTTTTTTTTTTGGAAATTTTTTATTAATTTGTTTTTGAAATTACAGTTCGAAAAGAATTGGAAGCAGCAGTAGAACGTGCTCATCAGGATTTGTCAAGTGAACGTTTGTTACGTGAAACGTTGCAAACAAAACTTGCATCACAGGAATCAAAAACTGAAAGTGAAGAGGTAGCACGATTAACGTCAGAATTGCAAAAAGTAAACGTACGTTACGCCGAAATGGTTGATGCTGAAGAGAAAAAACGTCAACAAACCGTGGAATATTGGAAGGTTTTTGTTTACATGATTAATATTAAATATTTTAGATAAAATTTGAAGGATATCAAAAATTGCATCTCATGACTATTCCATAATATTTTTTACATTGTGTATCTGATAATTTTCAGGCATAAATTTAAAACTACCATTGGTTCATAATTAATTAGAAGGCTGTGTAGTGCAGATGTAAGTAAAAGACAGATGTCAAAATTGATTTTAAATTTACATGTTAGAGTAAGATGGATATATTTATGAGATGAATTTAAGTGATTTATTTATAAATATTTATCTCCTATACCATTTAAAATAAATTTAGTCATGAATTAGATTAAATTATTAGGCTGTTTTGAATTGGATTAGATTATTAGGCTACTGTCTCATGAATTACCATTTATTAATCTTGCCAATCATTTCTTAAGATCCAAAAAGACATTCTATCTAGATCGAAATTTCGTGTTTGTTCTTGAATGTAATAGTTATTCGAAGATATATTGGAATATCTCAACAATAGCAATAATTAATAATAATAGCAATAATTAATTAATTATAATAATAAATTTGAAATGTAACAGATTTTTTTTTTTGAAAATGCAATATTTTGCAGACACAAATGATCGATTTACAAAATAGTTTGGATCAACAACAAAAAGAATTAGTAAAATTGAAAGAACGCCACGATGAGGAAAGAATAGAATGGCGTACAAAACATGAAGAACAAATAGTTAGCATCGAAGTTTGTTTTTTTCTTTTTTTTTTCTTAGTATCGAAGTTTGTTTGTTTTTCCTTTTTTTATAACTATTTAAAAACATAGTAATTTCTTGCCAAATATTGTAATTATATTGATGAGAATGATATTTGTTAAAAAAAATATGGTCGGATAAATTATCAATAGATATAATGTTTATTTAGAAGATTTTAAATTTGAAATGATACAATTATTTTCGAGATATGCATTGAGCATTGGTATTTCAATTGCATATTTATTTTTCGAATTCTTCAAATTACTTTATTTTCAGAATCTTTATGAAAGAAGATTGAAATTGTTGGAAGGAGAAAATTCTCGACTTGGCACAGAAAATGATGAATTAAGAAATGATATGAATAAGTTACAATCGGAAATGTAAGTTATTTTTGAAATTTTTTTTTGCTAAAATTTTGTGTTTAAAATGTATATAATTATTTTACTCTTCTCAGATATGAATTAGTTGAATCATATTAAACAGAAATATAGGTTTCGATCAGTATCTTATCGAATTGCTAAATTAGCTTTTCTCATTAAAATGATTCAAAAATTTTTGTATCAGAATTTTTTATTCTAATTCTTTTGCAGGAAATCGCGTTTCTCAACATCACTTCCATTTCCTAACGCATCTGGTCTTACTGAAAGTCAACTTCAAGAATTATTACAGTGGGTTAATGATGAAAAGGATGCGAGAGATTCGCTGCAGGTAATTAATCAATCAGCTCTCATAGGGATTTTTATAATAGCTATAATTTCCAATTATTTTGCTATAAGCTATAATTTCCAATTATATATTCAATTATCCTGTTTATTTTTAATTTAATATTTCAGAATTTGGCAACTCGCTTACACGGTGATGTAGAATCGCTTAAAATACAACAATCATCATCAACAAATAATTCTTATTCAAATGGTACTTATTTTATATGTCTAATAATTATTTAGATATTCAATTTTTTATAGATACAAAAATGACTACTATACGTATATATATATGTTTTTTTTTCGATCTTTCATTAAAATTAAATTTGAAACAATCTTTAATTTTATGATTTTGCTATGCATTTCAATATAGGATAAAAAAATAGAAAAAATTGAAAATATTTCTTGCAGGAATTCCAGTAGCTGCAAGTGGATCGGAACGTGGTGGTTGGGGATCACGACGAGTAAATAAACAGACAAAAATTGAACTTTTAGAAGCGCAACAAGCTTTACAATCAGAAATTCGCGCTAAACAACAACTTTTGGAAGAGCTTAAGAAGATTCGATCTGCTTATTTAGCTACCAAACAACGTTTGGATGAATCTGATAAACAGGTGAATTTGATAAACATTTTTACTTAATATAATCAACAGATGAATGTGATAAGCACTTTTGCTATTTTAAAATCTTAATTATTAAAATGAAATAGAAAAGGAAATAAGTTAGGATAATTCTATGAATGAAGAGAAAAATAAATTTAAGTAAGCTTCATAATGAGTGACTAATATCCGATGAACTTCTTTAATTGTAATATTTGATAATTTTTTTTTTTTTTTGTTCCATAAAAGAAGAAATCGAATTTTAAATATCAAATTGGATTAACTAACCAGAAAATGAATTTAAATAAATTGAAATTTTAACAGTAAAATTTGAAAATTCAATTAATTTTTGTCGGGTTCAAAATTAAATATTAGCTTAAATCTTGAAAGTGGTGAATTATTGCTTCATTATCACTAAGAAATCTAAAATTCTGAGAATGATTTAAAAGTGTGAGGACTAATCGATCAAAATATTACCCCATCCTCCCGATGAGATTTGTATTATTGTAATCGATAGATTGATTACCTTTTATTAGGAACTAAATAAAAATGTAACTCTAAGAAGTGGAATCTTCGAGAAAAAAACTATGTAAATCGGATGATGTATTCACTTTCTCTTTCGCTATATTTATATTCAAATGAAATTAATAATGATTTTAACTTAAATTTAAATACAAATTAAAAATAATTTTTGTGGCTACATTTGTAATTTTGATTTTTTAAATTTTAACTAAAAATTCACCTTTATTATTTTAGATTGGGGAACAAAATCGTGAAATCGAACGCTTGAATGAAGAGAAAGAGCAATTATCGCGTATTTTAGCACAACATTCTGATTATCCTGATCAAAGTAGCTCATTTTTCAGCGTTGTTGGTGATATTAACAACGATAGATTATCATCAAGTAAAGAGATTTTATTATCTATCAGAGTTGCTTCATCTTATCTTTTTATGTGAATGTTATAAATATATCGGTTACGATTACAAATCAATGTTTAGAAACAGTTAAAAAATGCCGATTATTATTTTATTTGATCTGTCCGCTGATTAATCTTTGTTCATTTTATCACTCATTACATTTTTCTTAATGTTTAGCTTAAAATATTTTTTAAAAAAAATTCTTTTATTTCAGCTCAAAATGTTTCAACATTATATCGTGAAAATTTTGATATTTCTTCTTCTCCAGCAAATGGAAGTGATTATGAGATATCAAATAGTTCATTGAGACGACATCAACAATTGAAGCAACAATCTTTTAATAGGTAAATTTTCTCCATTTTTTTTGTTCTAACAGATCAAGCTTAATATATAATAGCATGTATGTTAGTTGATGAAAATATTTCAATTATTTGTTTAACTTCCATTTTAACATTTTGATAAATGAAAGAGAGGGAGAAAAAAAGATAAAAAATGAAAAATAATCACTATTAATCATTTGTTTTGATTAATATTTCGTTATACTATTTTTAGCAGTGTTTCACCAGCATCACCTCCAACTTATGAGAATACTCGAATGCTTACACCAACACCAAGTACAGCTTCAAACATTGGTTATGGGTACACAAGGGCGAGGAGCTAGTCCAAAAGTTAGTTATTATAGTTTATATTTCTTTTTAGTATTTCAAAAAAAAAAAAAATCCTGCTTACCAGAAATACCTTTGGTTTGTCCGGTTCCACCGGAAGCAAGGAGTCCATTAGGTATTGATCCATAGAGAGGGATGAAGCAGTTAAGCAATTTTTTAAATTTTTTAAGAATTAGATTTTGTTGTTAAATTGCAAAAATTAACCATTCGAATTTCTTAAAATTTTTATTCTTATTAATTTAGTAAAATTTATAGTCTTCTTTTGTTTTCTAGGTTATTCAGACTTTGAATAATGCATTAAATGGTAAAGGTCATCGATTTTCTCATATACATTTGCAAGCACCGTCGAAATGTGCTTACTGTACTTCAATTTTGATCGGCTTGGATCGGCAAGGTTAGTATCAAATAAAATAATTTTTTTTCTCTAGAAGTACCGTTCTTTTTTTTTTTTAGCATTTATTGGCTAGTGAGTGAATCATTTATACAAATTGTAATATGATGTTTGATAAATTGATCATCGTGTGATCAAATTCATAGCAATTTTTTGGATGTTTGATTTCAGTTAACATCTGATCAACGAGATATTTCATGGATAAAAATTTTTATTTTTATTTTACATTTTTACAGGACTTTTTTGTCAAGATTGTCAATATGCTTGCCATGTTTCCTGCTTACCGAAAGTACCGTTGGTTTGTCCGGTTCCACCGGAAGCAAGGAGGCCATTAGGTATTGATCCACAGAGAGGGATAGGTACTGCCTATGAAGGTAACTTTAAATATCTTGATTTATTGAATTATTTTATTCCCAATATTTTCATAAAAGAGCAAGTGTTGCTACATGCACTTTTAATCTGACCTTAAATAATAATTTATTTCAATATTTATTTCGGATTTAGCAAATTTATGAATTTGATTTTAGGATTAGTTAAAACGCCAAAACCATCAGGAATCAAACGAGGTTGGCAATCGACTTATGTTGTTGTATGTGATTTCAAACTATATCTGTATGATTGTAACATAGACAAACATGGAAAAGCTATCGATATTCATCCAGTAATCAGACAGGTGACTTTTCTGAAATCAAATTTAAATGTTAAAATTTGATAATAATTATTTTGAGATGTTTTAAAAATTTCGATTTTTAAAAGTTGTCAAATTTCAATGAAATTCGCCAAGCTTTTTTTTTTTAGGTTTTGGATATGCGTGATACAGATTTCACAGTAACGGGTGTTACGGAAGCTGATGTTATCCATGCGTCAAAATCTGATTTACCGAAAATATTTCGTATAACAACGAGCCAAATTCATAGTACACTGCCAACATCGGGTATTAATACAACGGGATCAACGTCAAGTAGCGGAAGCGCTTCATCAGAAGGACCTGTTTCACGACAGTATACTCTTCTTTTGGCAGATAATCATGAAGTAAGTTGAAATTAACGTTTTTTTTTCTTTTTTTTTTTCTAATTACTTGCAATTATTTTCATAGTTTTAAATTGTGTAACAGAATTATATATATATATATATATATTTGAATACTATTGTATATGCATAACTTTGAATACTTAAAGTGTGGATTCAACAAGATTTCAAGGCAAATAATATTATCACATATTATGATGGGATGCGTATATGGAATTTATAATTTTCATATGATTCAACTTTATTAAATTTTATGATTTAGGAGAAAACGAAATGGGTAATTGCATTGAATGAATTAAAAAGTCTTCTACGTCGGACAAAACTTGTTGACAAGAGTGCTTTCATGGTTAAAGTAAGTATTATTATTACTATAATTATTATTATTATTATTATTATTATTATTGATAATAAGAGTATATTTTTATCGTTTATTTAAAATTTTTTAAATATATTTTTAAAATTTTTATTATCGTTTTCTAATCGTACAGATTAATGACTGTTTTAATTAAGGAAAGCTATTTTGAAATTTTGATTCCGATTTTTAAAGCACATTTCTTGTCACTTTCTTAATGACTTGCAGTAGTGGATGAAGCTAATTTTTCATTTTCTTATATAATATTTAAGTATATAGTATTTGAGTATAGATGTCAACGAAAATTATATTTTAAAATTATTGAATCTGAATTTATATTTTTGAATTTTTAAATTCTTCAAACTTTAAATTAAAACTGAAATTTAGGAAGTGTTTGATTCGATAACATTCCGTGAACTACGAAATGCGCAATGTGCTGCAATTATAGATAAAAGCAAAATTGTTATAGGTTTCACAGATTATGGTTTATATGCAGTTGACCTGGATCGTGAGGTACTATCTAATTTTTCATTTCGTTTTCTTTTCAGTAATGTAGGAAACGATAAAATTAAGATTTGATATATTTTATTAATTCCTCATTTAAACTTACAGTATCAACAAATATATATATGAATGGCTATTTGAAATTATCTAAAAAAAAATTATTTGAAATTGGCTAATAGTGAATTTTATACACGATAAGCAAATATATAATTAATGAATAGTTCTGCATAAACATTCGCAGTTATATACGACATTTGATATAACTCATGCAATTTCTGCAATATATTTTTTGAAGAATGAAAACAAGAAATATAATTAAAAAATGAAATCGAATATAATTTTATATAGAAAGTATCGTAAGAATTTAATTACAAAAATTTCAAATAATACTGTTGCAAAATTCGGAGATGAAAATTTTAACTTTAAAATTTTACTTAGAGTTAGAATTTATAAATTTTCAAGTATATATATTATGATTTTTTAAAAATTGTTTTCTTTATATTTGCTTGCTATTGATAATATTAAAGATTGAAAAATATATCTTGTCAAGTTTTTTTCATGTATTATCTGTTATATAGAGCTATTCTGAAGATGTTAGATGTATTATCCTGAAATGATATAGAGATTCCGAATGTACCAAATGTATTATTCTGGATCTCTATATCGTATATTGTAAAACTATTCAAGATTCCTAATACCTTATAATAAATATTAAAAAATTTAAGAAATTTTACTCAAATTTTCATTTTTTCTTTTGGCAAAATTTCTACTGATAAGAAATTGCTTGATAAAATTACTTTTTCCTCATGATATTTCTCAATATAAAATCGAAGAGCGAAAAATCCGATAATAACATAAATAACGGAAATGCATAAGTATGAAAATGTAATTCCACTAATTAACCCAAAGATTAATTGATTGATTGCACCCATTCCAACTGATACAAATAGCAACTTTTCAGGACATCTAAAATGAATTTTCCAGAATTATTTTTTTCATATAACAAGTTTATACTCAAAATTATTTTAAATATGTACTTATGCTTAAAACTTAAAATTATTTTAAGTATATACTTATACTTAAAACTCAAAGTCATTTTAAGTACATGCTTATGCTTATTATATGATTAGAAGAAATCAAGAACCAAATTTTATAAGTAATTTGATTTTGTATTAATATATGCCATTTCAATTTGCTCATGTATTTGTTTACTTCATTACTATTTTTATTAGCTTTTTTCGTAGTACCTATTTATTTGTTCATTTATTTATTTGTTTAATTAATTTAAATTAATTATTTCATTTTGGTAATTAAAATAGAATAGAAGGAAAATATCAGAAGGTAACATACGCAGCAATATTAAAATATTTCGTATATGTTGCAAATGCAATACCTAAGGGTACAAACCAAGAAATGGGTACTGTTTGATAATGCTCCCTATCACTTAGTATATAGCCTGATAAAATGCCCTGCAAAATAAAATTTCGTTTTATTATTTGATTATAAAATTTCGTTGAAAAAGAGGTGCTTTAGAAAATTTTTTGATTATTAAAAGCTACATGATTTTATCATTCTTTATTTATCTCTTATCTACTTGATTAGTAATTTCATTAACTTGGCCAAGCAATCATATGATTAGTAACTTTGCTCATCATTTAATTAATTTTCTTGAATATTAATTAATCAGTTGGATTATATTTAATCGAGCATTAATTAGTGTTATTTGCATTACTTTCTAATATAATAGAAATACAAATTAAATTCATTGGAACATGATAGCTTTAATTATTATTACTATTATTTTTTTTAATATAGCAATTTCTTAAGGCAAAAATTTACTGCATACATTTTGAAACTTGAGAAAAGTTTTTTTTTTCTATACCTACCGTAATATTTAAAATATTTTCTTATAATAGGAAATAAATTTTATTTTTATAAGAAAAAAAAATGGAAATAAACTTAGGTGTAAATTAAACTTAACATACTTCAATAATAGTGAAAAGGAGAATTTTGGAATTTCGTAAAATTTCATATTTCCGCCATAATTTTGCAAATTTTGGAATGATAATATTAGCAAAGGTAATTATTGGTATCAAAATATAACATAATAAAATGATAATAAATTCATTTATAAATGAGCGATTTGTATAATGATTGTATAAATATTTTAGTGCTATATTACATGCCCAAAAAATAGCCATTAAAGCGGTTATTTCAATATACATTTTACCGATTGGTCGTATAAATACCATTTGTTTTTCAAATTTTTTTCGTTTTTTTGTAAAAAATTTATTTCCTGCAAAAAAAAAAAGATATTTTAAATAAAAAATATTTTAATCTGTTAAGAGATGTTAAAATCATTTCTAAATAATAAATAAGAAATAGGTTAAATTTGATTAGAAAAAAAAAGATTGAATTAATTAAGATAGTAAGAATAATTAAGCTGAATTTTTGTAAGTTTTGTTTTTCATACAATTCTGAGCTTCTTTTTTTTTTTTTTTTTTTTTTGATCGTGATCTCGATTTGCAATTCGAATTTGACAGGAAAAAAAGTAAGAACTCAAATTTTTTTAGAAGTAAATCGAGCAATAGTTTAAAAAGAGAAATCAAATTATTTTATGGCATAGAAATAAATAGGTTATATATTTTAAATATACGATTTGTGCTTCTATTTGAACTGATAATATTTTTGTTAATTTAATTGTTTAAAAGAATGAATATTTGATTTATTATAATACAATTGATATGGGCATCATTTTAAGCTTCATTTAGGTACATTGTTAAAAATTACTTAACTTAATCACAAAAAGAATTCAATTGAATTTCTAAAAGTAACAGTGAAGAAGTGAAGATATAAGAAGAGATTTTATAATTTTTTTTTTCCAATCAGTACTATGTAAATTTTTCGTTTCTCGATAAGTTTAATTTAATTGTTGAGTAATTTTAGAATGATTTGTGATTAACATATAATAATCATTAATTTCAGTCAATAACATTGGTTGGTGGTGAGAAGGAAAATAGTAAACGAACAGTTGAACGAGTAGAGTACAATGCGGAAGAACAGGTAATTAATTATCTGAAAAAATTTAACGGAAGCAAAAAGTTAGCTTCGGTTAATTAGTTAATGGATAATAAATTTTTTTTGTTTTAAAGTAAAATCTATAATTGATAGTTTTTGGGAGTAAATATGTTCATCATCAAAAAGAAGAAAGTATGTGCATTGAAATTGTAGCTGATCTAGGTTAATGATAATGAAGAGAAGTGTTAATATTTTTTTGGCTGATTTAGCTTAGTGATAATGAAGAGAAGTGTTAATATTTTTTTGGCTGATTTAGCTTAATGATAATAAAGAGAAATTGATTAAAATTGACTATTAATATGAAATTTAATATATTAGCATTTTATTTAAATATTTGAAAAAGAAATTTTTTAAAACTAACAATATTCAATATTTTATTCAAATAGTCGAGATTTAGTTAGTATTCTTTTCCAATTTTTTTCAATTAAAATTAATTAAATTTTATTTTTGTCCTTTACTTTTTTTTCTTTAATTTATTCATATATTTGAAAAATGAATGAAATATAGCGATGTTTTATTTTAAGCTATTTGTGGTACTGGTTGGTCCACAAAAAGATCGTCATGTTCGTCTGATACCGATGGCTGCACTTGATGGCCGTGATTTGAAATGGATTAAGGTAGCAGAAACAAAAGGTTGTCATTTGGTAACAATAGGTGCTGGTAGCTCGAGCGATCCTTGTCATTATTTCTGTGTTGCAATCAAGAAATCGGTATTTTTTTCTTTTTTTTTTGTTTCAAAAATTTAACTGATAAAATAAATAGCTCAAGATTTAGTTAATGTATTTGAGATTTTTAGTAATATTTGAAAATGTTGATAATTTAGTTAACGAAGGAATGATATCAAGGTTGCAATTTTTGCAAGATTTATATTTGCCATGTAATTGTGCTACAAATAATAAATTTATGCTATTTAATATTCTAGATTATTGTTAGGATTTTTCATTATAATTTTTACTGTAATTAAAATATTGTATGATATTTTTCGAAATAATTTATTTCCAAATTAATTTAAATTCTTTATCAATCTTAAAATTTTTTATGAAATAGTTTTTTTTTAAATAATTTTTATAATTTTTATTTAATAAAAATAATTCTTTCAATAATAAATTTTTTGATAGTAGAATTTGATAGTAGAATTTTGAATATTGTTTTAATTTAACTATGAATAATTATCATTTTTGCGCTTTAAGGTGCTCGTTTTTCAAATTGATCGAAGTGAAAAAAGGCATCGAAAAGTTCGAGAATTGGCAATGCCTGGACAACCGCAAACAATGACGGTGATGCGTGGTAAATTATGTGTTGGTTATCCGTCCGGTTTTCGCATGTGGGATCTTATGGATAATACCACTACCGGTATATGAAATATTTTTAATTTTCTTTGAAAATTATTGGAAAATTTTAACCTTTTAAATAATAGAAAATTCAAATTTTTTTTCATCAAAATTAATTTATACACTTTGAAGGAATTTTTAAATTGCGTGCAGAATTTGTTTATAAAAAATTAGCAATTTTATAGATCTAACCCGTAATGATATTATTTGATATGTTAATTTCAAGAATGATAAAATATGATTGCATAATTAAAGTTTTATGAACAAAAGATACATAAGTAATTGTGATTGTGCAACGACATTTATTGAAATGGTATTTTAAAAGTTGTAATATTTTTTCGCATTTTTTTTTCAAATAAATTTTTAAATTTTTAGCATTGGTAAATTTCGAAGATTCATCACTCCAATTTCTTAATCATACATTATATGATGCTCAATTAATCATAAATGTTAGCGGGTATGAACAGAAGGAATTTCTTTTGATATTTTCACGTCTTGGTGTTTATGTCGATGCACAAGGTAAGTTTGTGAATTTGTTATTTAAATTTGAACCTTTAGATATAATATTTAAGAAATAATTAAAGCAGAGAATTTGAAACAAGCATTTGTTTCATATATAACTAGGCTGTAATTTGGTTATACAGGTATAAATTATTGATTTTAACTTTAATTCTTTAAGTTTTGGGTAATTTGAAAATTTAGTCTAGGATATTTTATTCTTTTAAGAATAGAAAGTAATTGATTCAGTTTTAGTATCGAATGAATGAATGATGTAAAATTTGAAAATTTTTGAAAATTCTTTTCAGGTCGTCGATGTCGTTCACAAGAATTGATGTTTCCGGCGGAAGCATCATCAGGTGGTTTCGTCTATACAGTACCACATTTGTGTGTTTATTCGGCTAATGAAATTGATGTTTTCAATGTGAATAGTGCTGAATGGGTGCAAACTGTTAATTTGAATAAGGTCTTATTTAAAAAAAAAATTTTGTTATAAATTATTAAAAAATTAAAATATAATCATTACTTTTGGATTAAAATTTTCTAAAAGATTTATTATAAAAAAAAAGTGAAAATTGCATTTCTTTTTAAAGCCTAAAAATAAATTTTATGAATTTTTCAGATTTTAACTTTTTAGTTTTAATTTTAATTCTTTAAGTTTTGGGTAATTTGAAAATTTAGTCTGAGATATTTTATTGATGTAAATAAAAAATATTTCTTGGCATTGGGTAAATTTTTCCAAATATTAGCATCTATATAATAATTTTTAATATAGTTTGAGGTGTAATTTCTGGTATTTTTTTAAATCCTAAAATCGATTTTTGATTTTTCATCAAAATCAGTTTTTTAATTTTCTTTTTAAAATACAAATACATACATATTTATTTATTTATATTTGTAGAATTTTGGATGAAACTTTTTCGAGAAAATATTATTCTTTTAGTGTTGTGTGATATTTGATGATAATCGAAAAATGCTACAGTTAAAATATTAGTGCGAATTACGAATTGATCAAATGAATTAATTTGCAAAAATTAAAATCTAGTGATCTTTTGAGAATATAAGTTATAATTTGAATTTCATTTATTTGAATTTAAAAAAATTAATAATTTTTTCAGGCATTTCCATTAACAAGTAATGGATTGTTGACGATGTGTATGGTAAATGATATGCCATATGTTGTGCTACTTTCAGATGTACTCTCAGGTATTTATTTATTTATTTTTGGCTTTGTTTTTTGTTTTTATTTTTGTATTAAATACAATGATTTTCATCATAATTGATTATTTATTTTGGATAGTTATATCTTCTTTAATTAACATTCATTTTTATGACGAAATTTATTTAACTATTTTAATTATTGTTTAAATATTTTAATTTAACTTTTTTGATTTACATGCATTAATATGAATAGTTACAAACAAATTATTAAAAAAAAAAATTTTCCAGTTTACTAGGTCATATTGATAAATTATTATATAACTGATTAATTAATCATTGAAATTATTATGATTGATTGTTGATTTTTTTTTCTTTTGTTCATAATTGAAATTTCAATTTCAGTCATCAAAAGCAGCATTTTCGACTATCAGTTTTGTTAGTTTAATTTTTAATACATTATAGATGAAGATGCAGTAAGTATTCCGGTTTGGACATCGTCAAGCGTTGCGAACACGGCATTTTCGCTAAAAAGTATGGCAAAACGTCGACGAAAATTCTCTATACGTACATCACGTGATGATGATCGACACGGAAGGTAATATTTTATAAGATTCACTAAAATTAATACTATATAATATATTTTATTTGATAAAAAGTTTTAAATTTTTCAAGTTTTTTCCAATATTTATTAGCTTATTTATTATTTTGTTAAAATTACGTAATAAAAATTATATCATTTATCATTTATCATTTATATTTATCTGATATATTAAGATGATAGCACGAAGAAATGAATAATTTTCTGCATTTATCTATGTTTATTGTTTTGGATGTATATTTAATATGTGTTTTAATGCTTAATTATTTGATATTTGATTTTATTATTTCTTTTTTTTTAAATTATATTTTAAAGAATTGCTGATCGTCGAAGTCAATTACCGATTAGTGGTCCATCTGATTTTGTTCATATTGTTCATATGGGGCCTGGAGCAGGATTGGAATTGCAAAATTTGATGGATTTAAAACAACTTGGTCCTACAGCTCATTCGCAAAGTAGTTCATCTGTTGGAACCGGTGCTGCTGATAAGGTATGCTAGATTTTTATTTTATCATATTTAAATGCTGTATGATTATTGTTATCATAATTATTACTTATTTCTCCGATAAAGCTTGCTTTTAAATATAATTTCTTTAAATGATTTTCGGAGTTTGCATGGCATTGTTGTTAACTAAAGAGCATGTTCTATTTCAGTATTATTAGTACCAACATTTGCAGTGGTAGCGACAGTAATAATATTTGTAGTAGTATTGTTGTTGTTTTGTTTTGTTTTTTTTTCTATTGTTCTTTTTTGGCTTTTCTTAAACAAGTATTTTATATGAAAATTATGATATCATGAGAATTTTTATCATTTTTTATCATTTATCAATTTCAAGGTTTTTTATTAGTCCGAAATCATCTTGTAATTTATAGCAAAATAACGTATTCTGTAGAAGGTTAATACTATGTTTAATTAGTAATTAATTGTGTGCGTAACATAATTAGATATGATTATGAGATAGTTTCAAGATTTTCATTAGTTTGAATTCATCATATAATTAATTCAATTTACAAATTAATATATCTCGTAAATGATTAACACGATATTTAACATAATTAGATATAATTTTGAATATCTTTTCTAATCTTATCAATTCACTTACTTTTTATCTTTACCTTAAAATCCCTTGTAGTTTTTTTTTTTTTTTTTTTTTTTTTTAAATAGTACTCTGATAGCAATTTAATTCTAAATTTGACAGGTACGTCAACTT
Organism: Dirofilaria repens; assembly: GCA_008729115.1. NCBI lineage: Eukaryota > Metazoa > Nematoda > Chromadorea > Rhabditida > Onchocercidae > Dirofilaria > Dirofilaria repens. Next base: position 34,297 of record SNRZ01000239.1, on the reverse strand, counting down.
ATTAATCCGATAATGCGTTCGAGCAGTACGACAACAGCTAATTTGCATGGTGCGCAAACTTTAAATAGTATTTCTCGACGTGATTTTGAATTGATGCAATCTAAAACACGTCCATTGAGTACGCATAGCAAAAGCTCAGATGGTAAGCTTCTGCAGTTATCGTCGAGAACAATAGCTACTTTATCGAGAACAGTGGCTAATTTTTTTTTTTAAATATTACATCTCATTGCTTTTTAGTGATTTCAATTAATATTTGATCAAAAATGCTAAAATTTTATGTAATCAATCATATGCTTATTGATAAATTGATTGATTACATAATATATATGATATGATATATTTTCATTAAAAGTGTAATATTTTATCATTATTGTGTTTGGTGTTTTTTTGCAACATGAAATTTATTTATTTTTGATTTTTCTTTTCTTCTGCTTTTCTTTTCTATTTATTTTTTTTTTTTATAAATAAACCTTAAGGCTCATCGTTAGGACGCAATGGCATGCTTTGCACAGCTCAATTAACAAGCCAAGAAATTCATGCTATGGTATGTTGCATGTGTATATTATTATTATTTATTTTTTTTTATCTATATATTTGCTTGGCATTACTATAATTTATATTTTGCTTTATGCTGAATTTAACAATTTTTATTATGCAAAAAAATTCGATTCTAAATTAGACATAATTATGAATATTTATTTCTTACCTGTAATATTTATGAGGTAAGAAATTGAACAACAATTGTTCAATTTTTAGTATTTTGAAATATTAAGATGAATTATTCCAAATGTAATATATGGTTTATTTCTTTGAATTTTATTAAGTTTAATTTAATCTTTTTATTATTATTTTAAAATTTAGCATTAGATATTGATTTTGATTATCCATAATTCAAAACGAAACTCTGAGATATTTGATAAAATCGTTTTAGAATTGTAAAAGTGTAAATTTGGCCCTTAACTTATACATGGAGAAATTGGAGCTAATTGCTTAATAATTGCTTAATAATTGATTACTAATTGCTTAATAATTAAAAAAAAATTAGTATATGAATATCTGTATGTATTATTATTTGGATATTGATAATAAATTTTGTTAGCACTAATTTATTAGATTTGAAAATTTTCAAATAATTTAATCATATATGTGCTAGTTAGTATTGTTGAGAAACATATGAAAATAGTTGATGTAGCAGTAATGGAAGTAAAATGATAAAATTTGAAATTGAAAATTTCTTATGATATTTAATTACGAATATTATCATTTCCTGATAATCGAATTTGTCATTTTTTCAAATTTTTATTTTTAAAAAAATTTATCATATTTTATTATAGGAACATCATCAAGTTTGAAATTGAAAATTTCTTATGATATTTAATTACGAATATTATCATTTCCTGATAATTGAATTTATCATTTTTTCAAATTTTTTTTTTTAAAAAATTTATCATATTTTATTATAGGAACATCATCAAGTAGCACCACCATCGATACGACGTCCACCGATAAGAGCAAATTCACAACAAATGTCAACAACAATGCAATCATCAACAACATCAACAACAACAACAACAACAAATCGAAATGATATAGCTCGTATATAATAATAAAATAGCAATTTTTACAAATAATTTTTTCTTATCTGTCTTATTTACAAATAATACATTTGAATTTTTTATCAATGATTCATTGATATTTTAGTCTTTTTTTTCTTTTTTAATAATTATCAAATTATAGAATTTGATAATGAATTTAGCATCATTGGGCTTTTTTTCTTTTTTTTTCCAAATTATTCGTTACAGTATGCTATAATGATTTATATATGATTGATTAATAGATTGATAGGTTCATCGTATATATATATATATATATATTTGATTGATTGATAAGTTTATCATAAATATTTTTTTTTTTGCTAAAATTATGAAATATTATTAGCTATTCGGATTGGGATAATTTTAATTGGAAAAATAATTTCTATTCATGAATGTAGGATTAATTTACTACAGAAATTGAAATATGACAAATTTAGCGCTTTTTTATTGTAGGTGTGTGTGTGTGTGTGTGTGTGTTGTGTGTATATATGTGTGTATGTGTGTGTGTTTTTCTCCCAAAAAATTTGTGTAAACAAAAAAAAATTTATATTGTTTACAAAATGTTATCATATCATATATATGTTATCATATATATGCAAGTTTATATTGTTTTGTTTAAAATATTTCGTTTGCAAATATGTTGATGATATTTCTTCTCTTTTTTTGTTTTTTTTTTTTTTAAATTGTCTTTGACCGTCAATGTTTTCATTTTGGGTATGATTGAAGAAAAAACAAAAAATGTTGTATATTGATAAAGAATGTCAGTAGGATTTAGAAATATGTTCAAGGTTCAATTTTTGGCTAAATCATTTTTTGACTATCGAGAATTTTTAATTGAATTTTTTTTTTTTATTTTTTGGGGTATCGGGAAGTGTTTGATTTTTTTTTGGATGAAAAAAGAAAAGAAAAAAACTGGTAAAATTCTTTCACTCATTTATATGATAATTCTAGTTTTGCAATTAATTCTTATCCATGTATGCTGATGACTGATAATGATCAAGTTTATTTTAGCTGCTATGATATAAATGAAAAGATTATTAATTATTTACTGCTGCTGCTGCTACTATTATGTTATGTTGATTTCACTTGAATCAAAAATTTAATTTCAATTTCTTTCTTTCCATTTTATTTCTAATTCCTTTTCCATTTTATTTTTGCCAAATTTTGTTTTCTATTATGAGCTTTATGTTGTTGAAATTTTACAAAATGTCAATAAAATTCAATCAATCGATCGATTGATTGATTTGATTGGTCAGTATCAATTTGATCATATTTAATGCTATTTGTTTTTGTTTGATATTTGTTTAAATTTTTATTTGTTTTAACACTTCTTTTTTTAATCGTTTTTTTTTTCTTTTTGTTTTTTTGTTCCGCTGAATTATTGCATACCAACTTTTATTATTATTATTATTATTATTATTATCATTATGATATAAGTTTCTCTTTCATTCCTTTCTTTTTTCTTTCCCTCCCTCTCTCTCTCTCTCTATTTCCTTCTTTTTGTCTTGTCATCTTATTTTTTTCTTATATTGAAGTTCGAATGAATTTTCTAAAAAAATTGAATTTTGATTATGAAGTTTACAAAATTAATGATTTTTTATAGCGAAGAAAATATGCACATATAAATGAATAATGATCAATCATCTTGTTGAGATAAAAAATTTTTCATATTGGAATTTTTCATATTTTTCAGTCAATTAAAATTTCATCTTATCTAAATTTAAGTATTTCGATAAATGCAAATTTTTTTTTTCAAAAAAATTTCAATCTATTTTATTAATTTGTTCATAACATAATGTCTCTCTTCGTCATTTCATTCATTCATTGTTCTCATTCCATTTCATCTGAAATAATTTACAAATTTTATTGATTTAAAATTAGAAAATTTAAGAAAAATAAATGAATTAGCTCAACATTCATTGTTATTCCATTTTATGTTACTTGTCTCATTAGGCTTGTTTTTTTTTCTTTATGCTGCTTGGCTGTTTAAATTTCTTTTTTTTCCTTTTTAAAAAATGTATGATTGATTTTATGTGATGCTTTTTAGATTGGCTGCTATATTTTTTTATGCATGTATATGTTGTAATGTTTGTATGTCTATATGTATGTGTGTGTGTGTGTGTGTGTGTATGTGTGTGTATGCGAGTATATGAATATGTCAAGCATTGTAGGAATGTGAGTATACATGAAATATTATTTTGACTTAGGCAAATTTAGAATTCAAGTTCTAGGAAAAAAAGAGTCAATTTTTTTTTAAAATATATTTTCGAATTTGAAAGATTTTTTCAATATCTTTATTTAATTCAAATTTAGTTCTTTTAATTTTTAATTTAAATTTAAGTTTTAATTGTGCTCTATTTTAAGTGATATATGTGTTCATATAGGTATAATGTGCTTGTGTATGTATGTATGTATGTATGTATGTGGGTGTGTATGCGTGTGTATGTGTGTATGTGTGTGTGTACATGTTTGTATTTTTCATGCAAAAAAATTTTTTTCCAATTTTTTTCTTATTTCTTTTTTGCTTTTTTATAAAGTTTAATTTTGATATTATTCGATTACTTTTTCAGATGTGCATTCAATTGTTTTTTTCTCTTTCTCTCTCTCTCTCTCTCTTTCTCTCTTCCTTTGCTTGGTTTTTTTTTGGTCTTATTAATTTGTTTTTATGATGTATGCAAATTTATGCAGTTTTTAGTTTTCTTTTTTTTTTGAAATTTGTTTTTTTTTTTGAATATATGCAAATGAGAAAAAGAACAAGAAAAAAAAAAGCATTGAACGAAATTGAATTTGATTATTTGATTATTATGTACATATTATATGTTATGTATTTCCTTTTTTTATTTCTTTTTTTTTTTAAGGAAAATTTGACGCCATAAAATTTGAACAATGAAAAATTTAATATAAAAGTTTGTTAAAATAAAAAATAAAACTATTTACATATACAAACTATAAAATAATATTGTGAATTTAATTATATAAATAAAGCAATAATTTCATATTTTTTTAATTTTTCTTTATTTTCACTTTTATTACAGTAGTTTAAACTTTTTTTTTTCTCTTTTGTTACAGTAGTTTAAATATTCAAAAATTTCAATTTACAGTAGTTTGAACATTCAAAAGTTCCAACTTACAGTAGTTGAAACATTTAAAAATTTCAATCAAGATTGTTTTAATTCGTATGAAATATATGATAAATAGCAAAAAGCATGAAAATAATGTTATGATAGTTCATTTAGATTTTATGTTTTTTATCAAATGTAAATTTGAAATTAAAATTAATGAATGGTGGTGATAATATATAGCTTTTTTTTTCGATAAATATATACATTTGAAATTGATAAGAAGATAATGCATCGAAAGATTTAGGTAAAAAAATAATCGATATATTATAATCATAAACCAATTCCTAGCAACACTAATATTATGATGATAATAAAGATGATAAATTATTATAAACAAATTGAGTAAACGATTTTTTGTTAATCCTAAACGGAATTGATATTTTCATTTTTTTCCTGCTTGATTTTGTTTAATTTAATTTCAATATTTTTTACAAAATAATTTTTAAGTTTTTGTAAGACATTATCAGTGATAAATATCCCATGGCAAATGATAATCGCAAATGTAATATTAGTATTTTTTTTTGAATTTTCTTTTTTGAAATAGGTAAAAATGCATTATAATTTTGTTTTCTTTTTTTTGCAAATTTTTATAAAATATTTTTTAAAATTTAAATTTTTACTTAATTATCTATTTGAAAATAATTTGAAAATATATGCATACAAAGCAAATCGAACTTTTCGTTTCATTTATTTTAATTTAAAATACAAAATTTCAATTTTATATTTATTTACATAATTATCTATTTGAAAAAAAATATATATACATATAAAGCAAATCAAACATTTCGTTTTATTTATTTTAATTTAAAATACAAAATTTCAGTTTTATATTTATATTAACTAAATAACAAGAGGAATAAAATCATCGAGTCTAACATTATTAATTTTATATTGAATTTTAGTTCTTAATTTCAAATTCCGTAAAATTTATAATATCGATGGAAACTTTTCTACAATTCTTGTTTCATGTATGTATTTGTTACATCCAACAATAATGTACATTCATTTCCGGATTTGCAGTAATCCGTTAATAGTTTGTAATAATTTTCATCATACGGTAATTCGCGTACTTTACTAAAATCTCTTCTACCATCCGGCAGCAAAACAAACGACCGTAATCGCTATCACTAAAAAATTAAAAAAAGCCAAAGTTATTTTCATAGAAATGATGGGGGATTTAATTGATTTTTTTTTTAAATTTTATGAATAAATCATAACAAATCATGATACTATTTTGTCTGATATGATATATACTTAATGATTGTTACGGTAGAAACTGTTAGATTGTTACGGTAGAATTTGTTAAAAAAAATTATGGAAAGTAAGAATGAAAGAAGCAATTTTATAGTAGGAAGTTTTCCTTTTGAATAAATTAGTTGAATAATTCTATCGTAAGTTAGCAAATTAGTTTTGATAAATTAATTCGATAAATTCTCGAAAAAGCAATTCTCGAAAATATATATTAGCATAATTAATATCATATCTTTTTACATTGCATTAATAAAAATGATAGTAATAGTTTGATAATAAAATTTTTATGTTATATTTAGTAATACAATTTTATATTTAATATTTTTTCATTAAATTTTATTAATCTAAGATTTATAAAATTTCTTTTTTTTGCAAGATGATATATTTGAAGGGACTATTTCTGGTAGGTAATAATTAGAGTTGTAGACGTACGTCATTACATTCTTTTTCACGTTTTAGACGTACGTCATTATAATAATTTGAATGATATATATGTAATATGTAAAAAAAAAATAGATATAGAATGATTCTTTATAAATAAATATCATACTGTGGTAATGAAATTGTTGTATTTGAAAGCATAAATCTAAGTGCATCAATTAAAGTTGTTGAATTGATCACTTTATCAGTGATAATATTTTCAACTGTTTTATCATTGTTCGTACGATATCGAATGATTACTGTTAATTTTATCAATGAATCATGGTTTTTTTTTTGATTTCATCATTTGTTTCTAAAAGATTCCTTAAAATTATCGAAAAATTACGAACGATTTTTGATTATATTTCATATATATATGTATATATACATGGATATATTTTATTTATTTCTATTATAAATAATGAATATAAAATGGCTCAATTTAAGTTACTCGATATTTTATTATTTTTATAAATTCAAATTTAATTTATACTACTTTTTCTTATTCATATCTATTATAACCAATAAGTATAAAACGGTTTAATTTAAGTAATTAAGTACTGTATTATTTTTATAAATCAGTTTATGCTATCATTATTATTTTAAACAAATATTATAAATGTTAATAAGCTTATTGTGAATTTATAAAAATATTGTTATTTTCATTTTTTCAAAAAAGTATTTTTTTTGATAAATGATATATATTAACCGCATCTATTTCATATTATAAATTTGTCTTAAAATTTTTATCACATTCCGTATCATTTGTTATCACACATAACAATTCCAGTGATCAAATTATTTTTATTGAACGGAAAAATTTTTTTTGAATTATTTATTGTTGAAAAATTTGTCAAAAAACAGTTATGTCAATTTTGATTTTTGTTATTCTTATTTGAGATTTAAAATTTCATACTGTCAATAAAATTTTAAATTTGAAATAATCAATCCATCATTTATTATTTATAATTTCAAAATTTTTTTTTATCAATTTTCGTTTTGTTATTTCAATCATAAGATATAAATTTTTGATTTTCAAATAATTAATAATGAATTTAAAATTTTAAATCAAAAACTGATTAAATAGTTATAAAATCAATCGCTTAATTTTTTTCCAATTATCACTTTCTTCGTTATCCAATCATTGATATTAATTATAATTTACCAAATGTTTGTGTCGCATTTTATCATTTTTAATTGATTGATTATAATTTTCCAAATTATCATAGGCTAAATATATTTGAATTATAAATTAATAATTCCTAAATAAATATTTGAGTTGTTAATTAATTTCTGAATATTCTTAAATTATAAAATTTATTATTTTTATCTAATCATTCATTTATCAAGATTTTCCTCATTTTTTTTGAACATTTTCAATTTTTGATTTTAATATTTGAAATTTATCATAAAAATTTAATTTGATTTGAAAATTTAAAAATTATTTTTAATACAAAGAAAAAAATTAATTAAATAATCGGAAATTTAAGAATAACTAAATAAATAAAAATGAACCACTAAAAACTTTTGTAATATATTAATTTGAAAAAAAAAAGTTTTTTTTAAGTTTAAATCAAACTATGATTTTTCGTATCATCATTTCGTTTTTTCTTTTCCGTTATCATTTTTTGCTTAAATTCGGAATCCTTGGAATGCTGTTTATCAGTTGATGATAATTGCTGAAAATGCATCATCTAATTGTTTTTTCCATTCTCTCTTATCATTTAGTGATATAATAGTTTTTTTTAATTTAATTTTTGAATTAGAAATAATTATTCATAGGATTAATGAATTTTGAAATGCTTTTAAAAATTTTATTAATTTATACATCAATAAAAGTTCAAATTATTATATATTTAGATTATTATATAAATTGTAATTTGTGAAAGTTTTATCACTGATCATTATTCTCCCATTTTTATCATTTGTCATTTAAATATCATTTAAAATTGGTTTAATTATTTTTTTAAATTTTAAATTAAGGATAACTATTTATAGGATTAAAATTTTTGGGAAATTTTGAAAAAAATTTATAATTGCAAATTCAAGCTATTATATAAGCATTATATCATGAAAATTTATCAATAATCGTTTTTCACTTATTCACCTGATCATTTAGTGATATGATCAATTTTTTTTTTAATACTTCAATTGGACATAATTAATTATACTGTAATTGATCACTGAATTGATGAATTTTTAATACTTTCAAAATTTATGATATAAAAATTTAAATTTTTAATATATGAATTAAATATGACCTTTGTTTCATTTTGACTTTTATCCGTCACTGATGATGATAAGCTTAAAGGTATGTTTTCTGTAATATTTCGTTTTGTTTTTCTTTTTTGTCCTTTCTTTTTGATTTTTAATATTTCAAAATTTAATTAATTAAAATTTAAAAAATTAATTAAAATTTAAAAAACTTTTTTTCTTTATTTTTACTCAAATTTTACTCATTTACATTAATTGATTTGATTAGTTAATTGAGAAGATAGTTATTTGAGAGAGAAAAGTATTAATTAAATATAATTTTAAAATTATTACCATTTGATAATAACAATGAATGATCATCTTTAATTGTACGTTCCGTTACTGCGAAATAATACTATTATTTCAATTTAAATTCAAAAAATTATTGAAATTCATTTTTAATTATAATTTTATTATGAAAAAATTTAAGAAAGAAAAAAAAGCAAATGAATAAATAAATAATTTCAATTTAAATTTAAAATTATTAAAATTTATTTTCAATTTTATTTAGCATCTTAGCATTAAGCCATAATGTTTGTTATCAAACATAGAAATGAATTGAGTATGATAAAGTTTTAATTTTAAATTTCTTTTTTTTTGAAATTAAAAATTTACATATTTTGAAATGGCTAAACTAAGTAATTAAGTAATTAACTTTGAGATAAAAAATAAAAGTAAAGTAAATTATCATTGTAGCACATTTTATTGAAAATTTAAAATTTAATAATTTTTGTATAAAATGATTTTTTGATCGATCGGATCGATCTATTTCGGATCATTAAATTATTATTATTATTGTTTCAATTAATTTAATATTTCTATATTTTCCAAGGAATTGCTATAATGTTTGTTGGAACAATTTTTAATTTCATATTCAAACCATCAAATATTAAATATAGCCTAGTAGCCTGGTAAGCCTGGTACAAATTATTCAATTATTTAATTGACACAAGCCTAGTTCACCTAACATTCATATAATATAATTCATCTATTGTTAAACATAGCCTAATAGCCTGTTATAAAACTTGAATTGTTTAATTTGACACAAGCCCAGTCCACTAACATTCATATAATTCATTTTGTTGTTAAATGTAAGCTAACAGCCTGGTACAAATTATTCAACCGTTTAATTTGTCACAAGTCTAATTCATTAATCATTCATATGATATAATCATCTATTGTTAAATGCAACCTAATAGCCTGGTACAAATTACTCAACTCTTTGATTTGATAAAAGCCTAAGTTTACCAACATCTATCATAATATGGCCAGAATTATTTTAGAACTATATCGATTAGATGGTTTTTAAGGTAGGAAAAAAATTTTAGCAATAAAATTCCTGAAAATTAATAAATCATCATTTTTTTTTAATTCATATATTTAATTCAAATGCTAGTTATATGTTATCCTTATTCTAGGCTCATTAATTCTTGGCTTAAGATAGGATATTGTTTTTTATCGTCTTATTGTATTCTATTCTATCACATTAAAACGAAATAAATTTGATCTTTTTATTAAAAATTACTTATCCATTAGACTTTCAAAAAGTAATGGGACAGTTTCAAAAATAGATTTCAATATTTGAATTAATTTTTTTCTCATAATCAAATACTTTAAATTATTATATCAAATGAATTCAAGTTTTAAATTTAAATTAAATTAAAATTTTTGATTTTCAAATTTTCTATGAATTATTTTTAATTGCTAAAACCACAGTCCAAACCTATTATTCGTTTTTTCGCCAACATTTGGTGATGGCGCTCTGGTTCCTTTTGCTTTTCCCAATCGAGCGCAAATGAATAAGTTGGCCTTCAACTCAATTTCATTATAAATTTTAATTTTTGATAAAATCATTCTGATTAACAAATCAGAGATATTATTTGCAAATTTTAATTGTACATTTATATAATTTTTGATAAAATAAGCAATTATTTTAATTTCCGATTTTACCATTTTTTTTAACTCACATAATTCATGCATGAATTTTTGAAATTCGTTATTTTATTAAATTATAAATCAATAAAATTATAAATCAAAGAAAGCAATTTACATATCTCTTGAGATTTAATAAGTTATTATTTAGTTTCAATTTCAATTCGAGAATGGAATTTCAATTCGAGAATGGAATTTCAATTCAAGAAATTTCACTCATTCATTTGCAATCTTCGATATAAGATATTTTGTTAACAAAAAAAAAAGTAGTAATTAATTCATTCAGCAAAATTTTGCATTTTAATATTTAAACGAATTTTTTTTTTTGGAATTAAGGACTGGTTTATAATCGAAAATATGAATGTTCCAATTTATATTTTAAATATGAATTTATTTCAATTTTAAAATTTCATATTATATAGTATGGCATAACTATAATATGATATCATTGTATAATTTGATAAACATCAACATTATGAAAAACTAGAGAAGAAAGAGAAAACTTAAAATACTATTTCAGTTACCTAAATACTTAATCAAATATAATATTTTTTATGTGATATCCAATTATTGAGAAAGCAAAAAAAAAGTTAATTATTTCTTGAATTAAAATTTTTAATTAAAAAAAAATATGAACTTTGAGACTTTCTTTTATTGTAAATTTTTAATTCAATTATAAGATTTAATTTGAAATTGTTTAATGAATATTACTAATATAATTTGTTATTTCACATTGCATTATTAAATTGTAATTCATATATGTTTCAAATCTTTTTATTGGTAAAATTTGAAAATTATAGATTGAATATTATTATAATAATCAAAATAAACATAAATAACGATTCATTGAAAAAAAAGCTCGCAATTTGATTTAATTTCAAATCTTAAAAAAATTTTAAATTTATAATTAGTGTTATTATAACATTTGGCTATTTGTAATTCATTATAAATTTTTAATGATAAATTAATTTCTTTTTTCTTTTTTGATGATATATAGTAATTAATTCTAAATTTTTTTATGATATGCATTAATTTAATCGTAATTAATAAGAAATTTTAATAATATATATCAATTTCATTTTTTTATTTGATTTCAAATTTTACATTATAAATTTATTTTCATTTTTCAAAATGTCAATGATTTTTCTATTTTTGATTTTACACTGAAAAAAAAAATTGAATTTGAAAGATTAAAATGGCTTTATAAAAATTTGGAAATATTATTGTAAACTTCTCTTTTATTACCTCTCATATGGTGGTATAGAAATGGATAAATTAAAACCACACATACGATTATTTTCACCACATTCAAATGTCATTATTTCGTTTATCAAAACCGACCGACCAACCAACCAATCAATCAATCAATCAAATCAATCGATCAATCAACCGATCGCTCGTTGAATTTTTAATGATAATCGTTTTGCTATGAAATATGATAAATTGAAATTTTGTAATTTTATTTTTTTTTTTGAATATTTATAATTAAATTTTATTATGAATTAATATTTATGAATATTTTAATCGTAAAATTTGCATATTTTTTTTTTTTCATATAAAATGATACCATTTTAACATAATTTGTTAACGGTTTGTTTGTTTTCATCTGATTAAGTTATTAATTTATTTGGACTATTTGTAATTAATTATCAATTTTTAATGAATTATTATTTGTTCGATGATTTTTATTAATTTTATATTTTTTAAATAATTTCATGTTTTGCTTCAAAAATTTTACGCCTTTTTCCTGCATTTCCTTTTTGAATTCAATTCTTTTTTTTAATTTTTATATTTGTTTCCTCTTAAAATAATATCAGATTTTCCGGTAGCTTTTTTCTTATCATATCTGCTTTTTTAATTGTTTAAAAATCCTTTTTTTTCTATAAATTATCAGCGAGAAATTCCAATTTTATAAAATTAAATAATTTCAATGTTCTTTTGAAGAAGCATTTCGAATAAGTTAAAAAATTAAAATGATAATTTATTTAATCAGCATCGTCTTATCATTTTAGCATGCTATAATTTGCTATCAAAATATAGTATTATTTAATTTTCCAATCTCACATCATTCATTTCTTTTTTTTTTTCACTATATCTATACATTTTTTGTTAATTTATTTGATGAAAAAAATATTAATCTGATAACTAATCACATATCACTTCTATTCTTTCTGAAAAATTAATGAATGATAGCTTACTTAGTCAGTTGATCAATTTCTTATCATCTTAACAATTGCCCTTTTTTTCATTTTTATATTTTGCTTCATTAATTTTGAGCAATGCTACATATTATTTATAATACTGTATAAATTATTTGCAGTACCGTATATACTGTATAGAATTATTTTTATCAATTAAAAAACTCCGTCAGCATCAACAAAATTTCATTTTTGTTTTCCTTTCCTTCCAACTTATTATAATTATCCAAACAAAATAGGATGAACAAAAATTCCCAACAAATTTTAAGTACCAAAAATTGCATTCATCAAATTCAGAAACGAAAAATTTAATTTCCGTACCTATCATTGTATCACCAAATGCATTTGTATTTAACAAAAAGATTATATGACTATTTCGCGAAATAATTTAATACTTCGCCATAAATTCATTAATCACATTAGTATCATTTGTACTGGTTATTTCGAATAATGATCGAAATGATAATCGTATCACAGTGTGATGTAAAATATTTCAGCAGAATTTTGCTCACTGATATTTTAAAATCTTTTTTCTCATCTCTCTCTCTCTCTCTTTCCCTCTCTCTTTTTCAAAATCAAATTTGCCATATTTAAAATTTGTAATTTGAAAAATTGCAAATTATATAACTTTATTTTGTGAAGAAAAAAATCGACAAAATTTATTTCATCAACATATCAATACAAATTTAATTCGTTTGTTTTTTGTTTTTTTTTATAGCAATAATTTTTTGTAATACATATAATATTACTTATTTTCAACTTAATGCATATAAGTAATCAATGTATTTCAAAATATTTTCAAAAAGTTGAAAAAAAAGAGAGAGAGAAGAAAAGGAAGAGAGAGGAGAAAGAGAGAGAGAGAGACAGAGAGAGTAAAAGGAAGGAATGAAAAACAAAAAAATAGAAGAAAAATGAAACAAACATGTAGTAACAATAAAATTAACATATAATTATGTAATTTCAATTAATTCACAAATCAAACATTTATTTAATCAAATATTCATCAAAAAAAAGAAAAAGAAAAATATAAAAGAAAAAAAAAACGGAAAGAAATAAAAAAAAAACTAATAGTAATAATAGGATAGGAGGTATACGTAAAGCTTAACGGAACAGAAACGGATATGAATGAACTTTTCCTGAAAAAAAAGGAAAAAAAAAAGGAAAAAGAAAAAAATGATGGAAAAAAACGGATAAAACATTTTTCTTTTTTTAAAATATATATATATATATATATATTATTGTTAACAAAATTAAAATAATTGCTAAACATCGATTTTCTTTTCTTTTCATTATTTCTAATTGATGTGAAAAAAAAATTTTTTTTTTTTGATAATAATCATATTTAAAAGTAATCATTGAATACATGTATATGATGTTAATCATTATTATGCTAGCATAAAAATTATTTCGAAAAAAACCCGAATACTTAATAATTGTAATCAATTGTCCGCGGTCATATCATAACAGTTGAATGATTAAAAATTCAATAGATATTTTCACACTGTTACTTATTTCATCATTTGATTTTTAATCATTTATCACTTTTTTCCTTTTTGTTCAAATTAAGCTAAATTTTTTCATTTTTTTTTGTCACTAAAAATTTCGAAAAGAAAAAGCAAAATTAAATCGTAAAATTAACCATGTATCAATTATACATCATAGTATATGTATATATATAAAAAACAACTTCAAGAAAAGAAGCTCAACAATGGTATGATAAAATCAAAAACATATCTTAAGCTTCATAGTATAGAATTGTCACATAATATGTATTACTAAAACATTTCATAGCAAAAAAAAAGAGCTAAAAGCAAATTTGAATGTAAATATGCTTAATTCAGCTTTAATTTCAAGCATATTCCATAAATTAAATTAATGTTTATGGAATTTCGCGTTGATATGTAATGCTAATTTATTAGGCATTCTCAATTTGTCCTCCAAAATGTCAGTCATTTTATTTACTACTAATTAGTAATGATCTATCCTTCCAATTTGTTTGACCCTAACATCATTTCAAATATTTACAGTATTCACTTCTGCTAATTTTGATTCATATATATATATATATATATAGATAGATAGATAGATAGATAGATAGATATGTGGACATGTAAAAGACACCGGTACATGTCCACAAAAATATATCGGCTTGAAATAAGCGTGACTGTTACCTATTAAAACGAACTTTGAATTAATGATGAAAATAGAATCGCATGATGTAAAAATGTAGGACAAAAAAAAAGTAAATAAAAAACAAAAATTTAAAATGATTTTACAATTATAACAATAATACTTGCATGAAATATGAGCTGAAATAAAAAACTTAGCTAGGAATTTTTTTAAATTTTTAACAAATTTCTAGCAGTTTTTGTTTTTTTTTTTAAATTTAATAAAATTTAAAGCTTTTGCATTAGTCTAGCTCATTAACAATGTTAACCGATGTGATTTGCGATGTTTTTACCATTTTTTATATTTTACCGAAATATAAAAAATGTACTGTGCACCTATTATTGTCTACGATGATAAGAAATCCGTAGCATATCACAATAGTTAGTGCGAAAAGTAACCGGTAAATCAATAAATCGTTAGTTTAAAACAAAAAAAAAAAACTGGGATAAATTCGATAATTTCAAAAAACGAGTAAAATTTTCAGTTTGCAAAAACTATTATAAAAATTTTTAAATTAAAAAATCAAAATTACATCATTTTTTTTTATTCACATTTCCTCTTCTCCTTCATCTTCCTCTTCCTCTACAATATGCGCAATTTCGGCTTCTCCAGTGAGATCAGAATGATTATCTGGCTCATTTTTCACCAAAATTCCACCACCTCCTAAAACATCTTCGTTTTCTAGCAACGGTAATCCAGTAATTGATGATTGCCCTGATGATGCACCAGCAAATCTTTCCGCCTGCAAGACATATGTAAATGTTTTTCTATAATTTCAATTTTTATATTTATAATAGTTGAATATATTCTAAAGAGAAAAATTGGTACAATAATAATCTAAAAGAATTACTGATATATCAATATTAATGTCTTTTGAAAGATGAAAACTAAACGGAATTAGAATTCATGCTGCATCATTATAAGTTAAAATTGGAAAATACTTGCATAGATTTTCTAAACAAGAATATTTAACAGATTATATTAACGATGTAAAAATTTCCAAAATATAACCGAAAAAATTAAACTTGTCAAATAATGAGATGGTATGATGATTGATATTATGCTTAAAAATTTAGAAAATACACAAGTAAAAACTAACTTTATTTCTTTGTAAACAAAAAAGCAGTAGGAAAAAGACCAGTAGAAAATTTTGAAATATAAAGATGAAAGCATAAAGCAATATCAATTAACCAACCTCATCATGTCCATTTTCTTCAATCATAGCATCATCACCACTTGTTTCACTATCCACTGATTGATCAACATCATTTTCCATAACAAAACGTTCTTGTGCATGATCTGCTTCACATAATATTGCATCATCTACTCCATAATCACCGCCTTCTATAAACGATTGCGCATCATGTTCTGCTTCCAAACCTGAAGATCTTTGTGAATATAAAATTTTTGTTTTGGAAATCTGAAAATTGGAATTTCTAAATGGAATCGGAAAATTCGATATTAAAAAATTAATAAAAACATAGTATTATACTGATTAGCACATATATATATATATCTTTTTAAAGATATTTTTTTTTGACCTTATATCATCTTTCACTGAACTTGTTTGACTTTCCATCTATTTGAGGAAAGTAAGATTAATTATCAATTACCTTCTCCTTGCTGTTCATCATCCGTATCACCATCACCAGCTTCTCCAACATAATCTCTTTCCAGAGTTGTATCAACGCTTTCCTGCTGATCATCATCAGTGGATCCAAGAACATCAAAAAATCGTCCCGATGATAAGCTTTGTTTTCTGGAAAATTTGAAAAAGTAAAAAAAAAGAAGTAGTAATTAAAACTTAAACCATAAATTTTTTGTTCATTTCAATATGTTAACACTTGTGCATTTTTTTTAAACAAAAAAAATTTTTTTTAGCAAAAACAATAGTCCACATACAATTTTTCGATATCAGCAGCAGTTGGTATTGGCGCATCGATGAAATACGCCGGATAACATTCACGGATGATTTCTTTAATTTCAACGCGATATTTCCAACGTTCATCAATTGGATGTTCCTGACTGCTATGAACATCACGAATATGTTTGACTACTAAATCACGTGATTGATTTCCCTGTAATATGTAAATTTCAAAATTTTATATATTCGAAAATTTAAAACTGTTTAATAATAAATTATTAACTTTTAAGTATTGGCCCGAACAAGTTAGTGAAAAGTACTAATTTTGAAACATATAAAATTCCTATAATTTGCACAAATCAATGGGAAAATAATCTTTTCTAAATCATTATCTTTAGGCATTGTTTAAATTCTATTTAGTCCTTATGCTTTTTACAATTTCACTTATATATTTTTATCAGGAAATATATTGGATCTTCGTCATACTATCAAAGTAGTTTATCTAATCCAATAAAAAAAAAACGCTTGATAAAAATTGAAAAAAAAAGGGAGATTTTTTGAAGCTAGGAATTCCAAAATCAATTTAAAAAAACTTACGATATCACATTGTGGACAGAGAAATAGTTGCACATCTAGATGTTTATATGCATGATCACTTAATCTTGATGTTGTTAGCAAACCACATTTCTGTAAATTTTTCAAATTTTTTCTTGAGAAATTTCATCGTTAATTTCTAGAAAATCTAAATTTGTATTTTTTGCAATGAAATATAACCTGACAATGTGCAGCTTCATTGAAGCGCTTCTTAAAATACTGCGCACCACCGAGCCTCATACTGATTTCACGCAATTTCGCCATTTCTTTGCGTTTCAATTTAGATGGAGGTTTCCTCATTCCAAAACGACGATTTCTGGCTTTTCTCATACGATCACGATATGATGACGATGATGATGTTGATGCAAATGATCGCGACAATGCTGCAATTGGTGATGATTCGAGTTGATGCGATGCTAATTGCGATGATTCTGTTATATGCAATGCTGATGATGCTTTCAAGTCATATTCGTCCTAAAAAATTACAAGTATTGCTTTATCAACAAATATTATAAAAATAGATAAAACTATTATTTCAATGAATGAAAAAAAAAACTCTAATTAACAACAAATACTGTATTGGATTTATCATGAAGAACGGCAGACTTCCAAATTATCGAAAAAATGGATTTATAGTTCCGCATTTCCAAAATCTAACTTTCAGAAAAATTGGAATTAAAAGTTAAATTCTCAAAAATTCAAATTTCGAAAATTTTAGTACTTACTACATCATATATTGTTGGATTCATATTTTCCTCTGAAACTGTAGTTGTAGGAGTAGTATTAGCATTTGTCATAGATTCCACAATTATTCCTTCATCGTTATTTGTTTGATCTAATAACTAAAACGTATAACATTAAAAAAAATGGTTGGTCCAAAATTGAGACAATTTCAAAAACACGAATTAAAAATCGTCAAAATCTGTATTTTTCATTTTCGCGTCATTTTTCTATTTTCGACTAATAAGAAAAGTCACTGTCTGTATCGATGAATAGACAAAAACTAATTAATCTCAACAATGTATAAAAATTGTTATTCGATCAATAAAATAAAGAAATCGTTTGAAACATTTTTAAAACATTTAACTGCTAATTTCAATTAAGCTAAATAATATAATGCTAAACACCGATCTAAAAAGAATCAATGGTTAAAAAGTAATAAGTAAATTCGCTATACTAGCTTATCTCTACTTATAAATCTCATGAGTAATTTATAATGCTAAATATGCTAGATTAAAACTGATTATAAATTTGTCTATATGTATTAAAAAATTACGAAAATTTACTTTGTTTGATACACGACTATCATGCGATGATGTTGGCTGTAAACCAAAGCATTGTTCAGTCATTGCCTTTACCTCATCTGAATATTCCTGAAATAATTTCATCGTAGTAATTTACTACAAAAATATTTAAAGAATGCGAATACAAAAATATACATATATAATACACAAATATATATATATATATATATGCATCGCAAACTGAACAATATGAAACCTCAACATGATCTTCGCAACAGTCCTCTGTACCGTGTTCCCTTCTTCCATGACTTACAACAGCTTGTTTTCGATCATGACCAAAATCACAAAATTTACATATGTAACGATTGATACCAAGATCTTTGGACATATGCCATAGAACATGAAAACCACGTATCTAAAACATAAAAGTTTTTGGAACAAAAAAAAAAAAGAATAAACAAAAAATGCAATAAGAGTAAACAAAATTCAATACCTGTAAATGTTCACTTTGGCTAAAGATTTAATTGAAACTTCATTTTAAATCGAATCGGAGAAAAACTAATATTTTAATGCTTCGTTCATAATCAATAATACTACATATTAGAAATTATAATTTGATAGATGAAGTTTCAAAATCAGTCATTGCCTTTACCTCATCTGAATATTCCTGAGATAATTTCATCGTAGCAATTTACTTCAAAAATATTTGAAGAATGCAAACACAAAATGCAATAAGCGTAAATAAAATAAGTTTACTTGAAAGAATTCTATGTAGAATTCAATGTGCAAATGTATTGTGAAGGAATTCACTGCAACATTTACCTTATTATGTAATAATTTGTGGCACTTTTGACAATGCAATTGTTGATCGTCTGTTTGCTCAATCAATTGTATCTCTCGTGATGTTGATGGAACTGATGGAAGAAGATGTTGTTGCGATTGTTCGCCAGAACTGCATCGATTTGCTTCCTGTATTGCAGCCATTCTTTGGGCATTTAATGCTGCAGTTGCTACTGCAACTCGAGCTGTAGCAACAGCTCGAGCTGCTGCAACGGCTAAAGCCTAAAATTCGATACATTCCCAAACTCATCCCCAATTTTTTTAATTTTTACTTTTTAAGATACACTGAAACTAATTCACACTTCCATTTTATTCCTTCTAAAAATAAACTAAATAAAATTTTACTCTTTCAGCTGCTCTTTTCTTTCTCCTTGAATTTCTCGGATTTCGAGCTTGCGCCGCCATCATCTGATCATAAATCATCTGTGCTCGTGCAGCTGTAGGACCAGGTTTATTACCTGTTGTTCCCAAAAGATCTAGTGATACTTCCTATAAATAACAAAAAAAAAAGATACACTTGACATTAATTATCGCAATAAACAGGAATGATTTTGTAATTTTATTTATGTTTATTGAAATAATAATGAAAAAAAATTACTCGTACACAAATCTACCTGAGATATTTTGAACAATTCAGCTGTTCGATCTTCAATTAACATAGGATTTATTGCGCCGTGCATCTTTGACTGATGATTTTCCATCTGATCCTTCCTATAGTGCTGAACTTGACAACCCGGATATTTGCAACGGAAACGGAAAAGCTAAAAATTCCAATAAGAATAATTCATAATAGAAGTCAAGAATTCATATAATAAAGAAAAAAAAATCAGAAAGATATCGATGATTTGAAAACGTTAATAGAGGAAGTTAGCAGAAAATCAAAAGTCAAATTATTCAAATGCCAAAAAAAAGTTTTGGATAATTTAAATAAATTGACTGTCTTATCCACTGCCACGTTCATAAACACAAGTTTATATTTCTAACCTGACGATCTTTTGCCATATGATAAAAGATGTGCATTTGTCGAGCACCAGCGGTGATAAGCTGCTTACATTTGCATATTCCCATCATACGTCTTTTTGCTAAGCTTAAAAATGCTAAAATTTAATTAAGCATCTAAATTAGGAATAAATAATATTTCCCGATTTGCATTTTTGTAAATTAATAAACCAAAAGATTCATTTATTTGCTAAGAAAATATTTGCTAGAAATTTCAGCAAACATGAAAAATCGATAAAGTAAATAAACCTGCTCTTGGTAGCTTTAGGACGCTCATTTCTTGTGCTACTATCAGTGATATTACCATTATCATGGACACTACCATTACCACGACTTCGTCGTTTCCATGGAATTGCTATATCACCTGCACTAAATATTTCGGCAACATTTCCGAGAATATCTGTCGCATCTTGACTGCCATCAATTGTTGTCGCAGCTAACAATGCTTCATCTGATTGTTCAGCTGCTGAAAGATACAATAAGCTCGATTTCCAAAAGATCGAGTGAAGAATGTGATATTTCATTCTGACAAATATATTATGATAGCAATAGTTCAAAATACATATATAATCAATATTTTCATCGTTAGATCAGAAGATTCTATATTTTTGGAGATAAAAGAAATTTTAGAAAAAGAAAAAAAAAGCTCCTAAAAAAAAAAAGCATGGATAAAAAATCTGATCCATTCATTCATCATAAGATTTGTAAATTCCGAAACAAACATATTATTTTAAATAATGCTGACATTTAACTATGCTCGAATAAAACTTCTTATAATTTAAATTAATAAAAAATAATTGGAATGAGAAATAATAAATGAATTTAATAATAGTTTCCGATATACGGGCATTATTGAGGGATCTATGAAAGATGTAAAAAGAAATCTATCAAAAAATAATACAAGCAATAAGAAATGTAACTGATAATATTATAAGAGAAAAGGCTATGGAATTCCTAGAAATTTCACTATTATTCATGATCCAATATTAAATTCATAATTGATTGATTAATAGACAGTTTTTGTCAAAATTTATACCGATAAATTTTCTTTTAAAACAAAGGCAAATTGTTATCATATGATCAAACTATCATATGATAACTATTTTCTTGAATGGTCGAATAAATCAAATCCTAACTAATATTCATATTAAGCAGCATAGTATTCTATCTAATAAATATAATAAAATAGATTAATATTCATGATCTAATATTAAATTCATAATTGATTGATTAATAGACAGTTTTTGTAAATTTATATTGAAAAATTTTCTTTTAAACAAAGGCAAATTCTTAACATATCAAATTATCACATGATAATTATTTTATAGAATGATCGAATGAATCAAATCGTAACTAATATTCATATTAAATAGCATAAAATTCCATTTCATAAATATAATAAAATAGATTGGCAACAAAAAAAGTCTTACTTGATTCTTCCATCGCAACATCAAATGCACTTTTAACATCACGTATACCACTTGCTATATTAGTATTAAATTCATCATCTATTTCTCCTCCAACTCCAATTACACCATCTTCCATACCAGATCCTTCCATAATAACTCCTTCTTGTTCATCACCATTTTCATGCGTTGCAACACGTATTGCTGATAGTACTGCATCAGTGTTTGTATTCCATGATATCGTATTATCACTAATCGAAATAACTCATTAAGAATGTGCAAATAATAAGTAACAAGAAAAAAAATAAATAAACAAATGAGTTAATAAGCAACGAAGAAATATTTTAAATATTATTCTTCCATTAAGTTTTATATGCTATGAGCATTACACTTATGATTAACCTATACATTAATCAATTTCTATATGATAAAGTCAAATTTGATGCAAGATTATAATATTCGGAAGAATTAATAATTACGAGAAAATTACCTTGCTGGTCGCTTTTTTGAAATAGCGGTAGCTGTCGCTCCAACAGTAGCTGTTGGTGTTATTCCAGATCTTTGTAATTGTTGATTTACTGCTATATGATCTCGACCATTTGTCAATGTATTAATATTACGCATAGAATTTTCAACAACAGTTTCATGTTGAGGTGATAAACTTGCCGTAGATCCTCGATCCTAAAAATCTCGAAACATTGGCAATCAATTAAAAAAACATTTACATTATTTAAATGATATTATGAATTATATCGATAAAATGAAAAGTAATCCAAATTATTCAATACATGATTTTTTCAATGATAATTTTTGCAACATCCATCATATCATGGTTCTTGGATATTTTATGATATTAGGAAATTATTAATGAGTATTAACTTTTCCCATTATTTTTTCAATTTTGATTAAAATGCTCTTAATTTTATCAATCATATGATATTTTATGATATAAAAATTTTAAACTAACCAAATCATTTGTATGACTTATAAGTCTTTCTCTTACATTATTCACCGGAAACGTAGCACCATGAAAATGTGATGGTGGTAATGCTGTTGTTGTTGTTACAGTTGGTGATGATTGAGAATTATTAACTAATGTTGATGGTTGAGCACGGCGTGCATTCATCAAACAACGATCCATCATTAATTGAAGTAACCGTTTTGCAGTAGGATTATCATGGTATGCGTAAATATACTGAAAAAAAATCATATATCATTACTATCATTAAATTATGAATATTGATAAATCAAGCGGAAAAACTTTTAAAATATACTGATTAGGAAATTAGTAATCAATCAATATTAACCATTATTCCTTCAGTTTTGATTTAAAATGCTTTTAATTTTATCAATCATCCAATTATTAGATATTACTATTATTATTATTATAAAAGAAAGACTTATGAAGATATGAAACAGTGGCAGTTCTTCTGAACATCCTAATTATCACCTGATAAAGCAACGCTCTTCTTTAATCAATATGCTTATACATTATTCTCTTAAATATTTTAAGAATTTCTACAGCTGAATATGTAAAGGTATATAAAGTGGTAAATTTAGTAAGTGAAATGGGCATATTTAATTAAACTGATGAAAACAAATTCGTTTGGTCGAGCTATTCATCATATTAGATCAATAACTAAATGTTAAATTGTTGATAAAGTGTTTTCCTCTATCAGTTATGAATAATAATCTGATAGTTATCAAAATTATTAGGTTATTCGAGATTACGATTGATTAGATCATTCAGGAATGTTATTTGATTCTCATTATTATTAACGATCTATATTTTATGTTCACTCATAATTGCTTCTACACATTTGTTTTCTAAATCATTTAACCATTTAATTTAAATTTATCCATTGGTTATCTACAATTTGTTCCAGTAATAATAATAATAATAATAATAATAATAATAATAATAATAATAATAATAATAATAATAGCAATAATAATAATAATAAAATAATCCATATTTTATGATCATAACTTTAATAATAATAAAATAATCCATACTTTATGATCATAACTTTTCCGATGTGTCGAATTAACATGTTCACGTAACTGGAAATCGGTCGATCTTTCTGCATAACATTCAGTGCATTGAAAAGGACTCCAGTGTAAATGTTCGACTTTTATATGAACCTAGAAAATTTCAAAATATCCAACAATATTTTTTTTCATTTCTTGAAAATTCTTAATAGTTATCTAAAAATTTTCACTACTTTTTTCTACCATCCATTTGAATATAATTTTTAACGCAATCAAATATTATTTAAATTTTCTGCGCTTTTTTTTTTCCTAATATTTTTTAGGAAACTTCTACAACAAATTAATATTTTAGCAAATCACCTCCATTTCTTCACTGCTCATTTTACAAATACCACATTCCGGACAGCGCAAATATACTGGTGGTAGTGGCGGTAAATTGAGCAAATTTGGTAAATACATTGCTGATGCACCTGGTCCTGGTCCATAACCGTATGTATTTCCAGCTAAAATTATTCGAATATTAAAATGAAATTTCAAATAATATGTTAAAAAACTGGAAATTTTTTCATAAGTATTTAATGATAGTTTTTTTTTTCAAATTTTCTCTATTTTGTAATTTTACGAGAATTTAAACATTTTTTTTAATTGATTTCTTTCATAGTAAGATTTCTCATATTTCAAGATAACAAAATCCCCATTCCGACCTATTTATTTTGTTTTTTGTTTTTTTTTATTTCCTCTAAATCTTTCTTCCTCTCTTTGAAACATCCCATCTGACAACTTTTTGCAAATAATTTTTGGATCTTCAAAATTAATCAATTTAAAAAGCAATCTTACTTATCGCAGATGAAAAATTTTCAGTTCCCGAAACATTCGGCCATAAATCCATTACATCATTATTTACTTGCTAAAATTTTTGATATAATTTAGTTTCAATAAACGAATTTCAAAAAAATATAGTTTGAAGGAAAAAATTTCTTAGCATATTGATTTTTAATCTTATACGATAAATTTCTTGCCTTTTTTAATTATTCTATCAGATGAATAAAAAAAGTTGATGCTATATTATAAATAAATTAATGAATAATAATAATAATATACCTAATATCATAAAAAAATATTCTAGCAAAATAAACTTACCGATGCTTGAAAAGTATGAGCTGGAAAATTTCGTCCTATATATTGTTGCATTTCGTCTCGTGATCGTTGTTCTGCTCGTCCTGATCCGTTTGTTACAACACCTCCAGCTGAAATAAACAAAAACAGAAATGCAAAGATTTACATGAAAAGTTTTTTTGCTTTTCTCTCTCATTCTCGAATAATCATTTAGCGATAATATAATAGTAACAAAAAGTTAAAATATGTAATAGCAAAAATTACAGATAAACAATAAATATTATAAATTTTAAATAAAAACAAAAAGAAACGATTTTCTTTCTCATTACAAATTTCAGGTGCTAATTGAAAATATTAAAAATACTGCTGATATACGAAGAAGAAAGCTTGGTTACTTATAAAACATGCAATATAGTATAAGCAAAATGATATATCACTAAAAGTTAAAAACTAGATAACAAATATTATATAAAATAACAATGAAACAATCAAATTTCAAAAAGAAAAAAAAAGAAATAAATAGATTTGAAATAGTTTATTCTTATTTCATCGATTTTATCAAGACCATTACCTATAATCATAATGAATAGATTTTAATCATTTTTATCATAACAAAATAAAATATTAAAATAATCACTATGTATAAATTATTTCTTTGTTCAAAAATTTATTCATAATCGGTTAATCTACGACTGATAATTTATATTGATCAATTAAAAATTCTCCGATTTAATTAAAAAATTTATTAAATAATTAATTACCTTGAGTAGAAAGCATTAAACGATGCATGATATTATCTCGAACATTTGATGGCAAAGGTGTAGTACCACTACTATTATTATTACCACCACGTTGTGGTACTGTTGGTGTTCCACCACGGATCATTTTCCTTTCCTCTTTTTTTTTTGTTGGCCTAATTTTTCACAATCCAACCAAATTGGATTCCAAATAAAACCGATTCGAAATTCCACCAAACTATCAATTTCTTCCAAGTAACGAAAATAAAACAAAACAAAACAAAAAAAAAACAAAAAATAAAAAGTATAAATTGATCTTTTCCAAACCTGTAATTATAAATTCAATTAACATTTATTATATTCAATTATATTTGATAATTAATAAATGTCAAAAGAAAACAAAAAAAACAAAAGTTTCTTTTGACATTTATAATTTAACGAAAATTGCTCTTTTTTTTCGCTTATGTTTTATTTTTATCAATTAATTTAATAATAATAACAAATATTTGTTGCTATTATTAATTATTGATAAAAATATTTTGCTAAAAAGAATGTGTAACATAAATAAAACACATATATGAAGTAAATATAAAATATATATATTATCTGGTTTAAATCAATTTAATGCATTTATCGATAATGATAAAGGAGAAAGATAAATGAAAATAAAGTTGAGGTATTTCGAGGAAATGAATTTGACCGTAATGCATTTCATTCCATCGTCGTTTGAGATAAATCAGTAGTGATAATATTAAGAGATGACATTGACAATAATGCTCTATTTTGAATCTACGAAATGTAATATAAGAAATTTTTGAAGATTACGATTGATATATTCAGCGTATGATATAAAAAGAGTTTTTTTTTTTCATATCATTTTACCTCATTTTTGTTCCTTCTTGCTTAATTTCTATTCTTATCTCTTATCATTGTTAACAAATACCTCATCTAAATTCTAGGTCATAAGTCAAATTTTGATAATAAGATTCTAGAATCCATATAATTCATATAAAATTGACGCATATGATTCGTAACAATAGTCTTATCAGTATAACAAATATTTTTTTTTTTTTATAAATTGATCGAGAATAAAGACTTTCGATGATGAAATAGAGCAGAATCGTGTATGGTCGTTGTAAACTATCAACAATAATTTCTTACACTGAAATAATTTATTCGAAGAAGTCCATTGAAATGCAAAATTAAATGCAGAAATAAAATTGTTGAAAGAAGTTTTCTTCTTATTTACCCCGGAAACATTTGGATTATGATTCATCAGGTTGAAAAAGTGCAACAGAAATTGTTGTCTTTACAAACTAAACTTTCTTGCTATGACACTACTTTTAACATACATATAGAATCGATCTATTAGCGAATCGCTATATCGTATTTATATTGAAGAATTCCCAAATGTATTCGATAATGGATGAAGAATCAGTAAAATCAAATGAGATTCTTGGCCAATCAATATGCAGGAAGCTGCAAAAGTACTAGTTAGTAACTTCTGATGAGAGTGTTAGTAGCTTTTGCAAGAATAACCAGACACTACTAGGCAGATTCTGAAAAATGGATAGAAACAAGGAAGAGACAAAGAGTGTCGCAGAGAGAATCTATCGTTTGTTTCTCGCAGTGCCATTTGAAAAAAAAAAAAATGAAAATTTCGAAAAGGACATCGAATGACAGAAACGCTTCATTGTACGAAGACATTTTGTGACGACACGAAAATGAAACGATTTAAAGAAGGCATTATAAGGGAAGATGTCGAAATGGTATAACAATTGGAAGAATTGAAATTGTAGGCAACAGTTACTACTACTACTACTACTACTACTACTACTACTACTACTACTATATATTACTACTACTGCTAGAGCTACTATTCGAACTATCGGATTATGATCCAAAGAAGCAAGGATTCTGAGAAAATGAAGTTGGAAAAAGATAAAATCAGACATCAAAGATCGATTGATGCGAAAGAAAAGAAAATTGATAGCAAAGAAAGTTCGCTGGAATAAAATGAACAGATGATAATTGCAATGCCAAAGATTAAAATCAATGAATGTTAACGATTTGCTCACACCAATACAAATACGAAATGTGCGAAAAACTGTGAAAGTGATAAAATTCAGATGGAAATTATCATTAACTGTGAACTTTATCAATGATACTTCAAATGGAAACGCAAAACTTTCCAAATGAAAAATCAAAAACTAAAGTAATATGAAATTAGATTCGATAAATAAAAATAACACATATCATTTTTGATAATAACAAATGAACGAATTTACAGCACTCGTACAATCAAATATCATCAACATTATCATTTGAGAAATATTCTGAAATGGCAAAAACAAAAAAAAAAGATTCATAGTTGGAAGGCATTCGATAGTTTTTTTCAAAGATAGCTATCAATGAAAAGCATCATCAAAGTGATGAAACGATGGCTACAATGGAAAGCATCAAAGTGATGAAACCATGTTAGATAGAAATAAGAAATAATAAATAAAAGAAATTGAAAGTTATGAAAACTACGAAGCAATACAGCTAAAACTCTACCAGTCTAAAGTATATGAAGGAAATTTATGTATGACTCAAAATGCAAACACAAAATGAAACATTTCGGAATTATCAACAACAACAACAACAATTTTACTCATAAAAATAAATCTTTCTTGCATATGTACCATGAAGTGCATAAAGCATATTCTACAGATGTAAACAGAAAATTA
Source organism: Dirofilaria repens (assembly GCA_008729115.1). Lineage (NCBI taxonomy): Eukaryota > Metazoa > Nematoda > Chromadorea > Rhabditida > Onchocercidae > Dirofilaria > Dirofilaria repens. The sequence goes on along the minus strand of SNRZ01000239.1, from coordinate 5,836 downwards.
ATCAAATATTGGAACAGAAGAATTCTGTTGAATATAGAATATAAAATACAATAAGGATTAAGTAATAGTTCGCTTAAATTTCACAAATTACGAGTTGATTGTTTGATAAATAAATTTAAATGAACTAAGAATATAAAAACTTTTTGCTAATACTAAAATTTGATAAAATAAACTAAAAATTACATGGGAATATTATCACTTAATCACTTCTACGCCTACAATTTACTTTAATAATTTTACATAATATATTTGTTTGTATAAAAATTTTTAAGCATCATTTAATGATTATGGCGCTATCAGTATTTATTTAACATTTTCAATTCAACACAAATTCAAGTAATAAGATAAAATTTAAAAAGAAAGAAATAGGAAAGATTAGAATTTAGCATCACAAATGCAATTATAATTTCAGTATCATCTCGAATAAATCTAAATTAAATATGTTAAATAAAAAGAAAATCTAGAAAAAATACTGATAAAATCTAGAAAAATTACTGATAAAATCATAAGAGGATAAAAACAAAGAGTCATCGAAAATGAATGAATGAATTATCAGTGATCAAACTAACAATCCAAATAATAATCAATCTAACAAGAATGAATAAACAATTAATGAACAAATCATCAAGATTTAATAACGAATTAAACATTTCGATAATTGACAAGAAAAATAACTGATAAATTATCAAGAATTTGAAACAAAGCAATTTTTGTTTTTATCATTCAAATAAACACAGTAACAATAATAGTAGTAATAACAACAATAGTAATAATAATAATAGTAGTAGTAATAATAATAACAATAACAATAGTAATAATAATCGAATATAAAATATTCAAATTGAAAGAAAAGCAAAGGTGTGTGTATGTGTATGCATGTGTGTATGTGTATGCATGTGTGTATGTGGATGCATGTGTGTATGTGTATATACTTATATACAATTCAAAAAAATGATACAGTAGATCATTTGAAAACAAATTCTATATAAATAAAATTTCTTACTACAAAAAAAAAAACTTTTTTAACCGAATATTCCACTTATTTTCTTCCATCTTTTTTAATTGAGAAGAATCAACGAAAAAAAGAAAAAAAAATGATAATGATGATGATGATGATGATGATGATGAAATTAGGAAGGATAAAAATTGAAGGATGAAGAAGATAACGATGACGATGAAGAAGATGAAGATGAAGAAGAAGGAAAAGTAAAAGAAGGAGAAGGAGAAGGAGAGGGCGAAGGAAGGAATACAATAAAGTAAAGTTTTTTAGTATAAAATTGATAATATAACAGCTGACATCAATGGACTTTCAGGAGCAACGATGATGATGATGATGATGATGATAATGATGATAACGATGAAGTTGTATTCTTCATCATCTTCATATTCTTTCCCTCCTTTTTGCAAAAATTTCAACAAACAAAGAGGAGCATCGAAGCGACCAAATGCAAGCTCCAACCCGATATAAATGATAAACTAGTCGTTGTCATCGTTGTCAGCCTACAAATCAACGAAACCTTCCGTCGTCCTTCCTTCTTTCCTTCCTTCCTTCCATCCATCCATCCATCCATTCTTCCTTCCTTCTTTTCATTTACATTTTTGCACAGTCCTTCAGATAAAATGAAATAAACTTCATCTATGAAATGATGATGATAACCTAATGATGATGATGATGATGATGACAATTTTAGAAGAAAAATTAGAACATTTCAAATTCAAACATCCTTCATTATCAAACTATCACTAATTGCTACTATTATTATTGTTATCATTCTGCTAAACTATTATCAATAATTATCAACAACTAGAAATTTTCATTCCATTAAACATCATTTTTTTTTATATGAATTAAAATGCGAAAAATTAAACATTCAAAAATTTTCATTGCAGCTATTTTTTATAATGTGATAAAATATCATCGTTATAATTATCAAAAATTAAAGCATTCTGAATTTTGCTTACTAATTCTTCTATATTTTGATTTTGCAATTTTGAGAATTGAAAAAAGGAGAAAAAAGTGGGATTTAAAAATTTCATTGCAGCTATTAACAATGTGACAAAATCTTACCACAATAGCAATTCATCATTAAACAATTCATGATGATTAAACAAATGTTTTTATTGCGGTAATGGGTGATTGTGATGATAAGTTGATAAGTTGATTTGGGAAAATTAGCAAATGTTAAAGTTGGTTCGGAAGAGTTTATAAATATTACATATGAATGGATATGTACGATTAGGAAGTTTAAAATAAAGAAGTTTAAGGAGTTTAAGGATGATTAATTTATTTTAATAATATAAATTATGGCACTATTTGAATTAGTTAAACTACATTCAATTGGTAGTTATAGGTCAGTTGTAAAAAAAAAAATTCATTCTGCAGAAAAGAAAAACAACTTTTTTTGCCTTCACATAATTCTTTCGGATTATTCATCCATTTTTTCATCATTATTCATTCATTCCACTATCATCTCTAACAAAAATGATAACTTCATATAGCTGTTAATATTTGTTGCTAAATTACACTATTTCGAGAAAAACGAGAGAGAGAAAGATAAGATAAATAAAAAAAAAAAAGAAGAAACGAGGAAAAATCATTGCATAAATCTTTTGAATTAAATATTAGTTTACTGTTTTTCCCAATTCTTGCTTTCAAATTTTATATAAAACAATTCTGAAACAATCACTGTAATTCGTTCATTTAAACAAATATTGGTTTAATATCCTAATTATCAATTATCATAGTAACAATTAACATATTAACATATATGCTAATATGGATATTGCTATCATATATTAGATTAACTTACCATTTTAAAATTTATCATATTACTGAAATTTTTTTTCTTAAACAAACATGCGATAGATTTATCACTGATTTCAAAAAGCTTCATTCGATGTTTCAAATTTGCTCTTAAAAAAAAAAAAAAAAAAAAAAACGGTGCAAATAAATTCGAACAGAATATGCTTTATTGATTTTTAAGAATTTAGATTTAATATTGAAATTTTTGCAACATCATAGTATCAAGAAGCAATTAATTATTTTTTTTATCACTTAGCTGATGATAAAGAAGCTTCAAACCCAAAGATTAAACATGAAATCTAAATTCTCGAATCGAAAAAAAAAGAAAAGCTTCTCTAACGACACAACAATATTATCTTTTATAGATTTATAAATTTAAATTTGAGTATATGAATGTCGCAGAAATGGTATATTTATATTTTCGTGCAATCATCAAATAAATATGCGTAGAGAATCCGTAAATATAAAATAATATTATGATGCACACTATCACGAAATTTTAAAATTTTTATTTTATGATTCAATAATATCGATGATACAATCGATGAAGATTTTTGCTTCATTATCATTTTATCTTTCTGAATCCTAGAAAAAACTTTTTCTTAACAAAAAAATGGAAATGAATCATCTATACTGGAAGCATCGAAAGACTGAAAACATTACAATGTAGCTTCATTTCTTCCTTTCTTGATAATGATATGGAATCAAACGAATTCTTTTTTTTTTCAATTTGTTGAAAAAAAAAGAATAAAATCGAAAAATTATAAAATTTCCAACTTCTGCAGAAAAAAATATGATGCATTCATGAAGAAAGATTCATCCTTCTTTAAATCATTTTGCTTCCTGTCTTATTTATCAGAAACTTCTTAGAATCAAGTTTAGGAAGAAGAATAACAATTGAATCGACGTATCAAAGTAGAAAACATATCATTTCACCTTCGGTGTGTTATTTCTAAGAAACTTCTCAGAATCATTCAGGAAAAATAGCTAATGAATCGATAGAGAAAATATCAAAGTAGCAAATATATCATTTCGCTTCTGTGTTATTTCTAACGATACAGAAGTATCAAAGTAGCAAACATATCATTTTGATTCCTGTCTTATTTCTATCAAGCTTTTTACAATCAGGGTAGGAAGAATAGCTAATGAATCGTTGTAGAAAGTATCAAAGTAGCAAACACATCATTTCGCTTTCTGTGTTATTTCAACGATACAGAAGTATTAAAAAAACATGTTAATTCTAACGATACAGAAACATCAAATAACAAACATATCGTTTCGCTTTCTGAGTTATTTCTAACGATGCAAAAGTATCAAAGTAGCAAACATATCGTCTCGCTTTCTGAGTTATTTCTAACGATACAAAAGTATCAAAGTAGCAAACATAGCATTTCGCTTTTTGTCTTATTTCTAAGAAATTTGTTAGAATCATGCTTAGAAATAACAGTTAATGAATAAATATAGAAAGTATCAAAGTAGCAAACATATAATACATCACTAAGAAGTAATAATTTCTCTTCTTTCCTGCAAAACATTTTTGAATCAAAAAAAAAAAAAATTGATATTGCTCAAGAGGAAATAGATGATGAAAGAGGAAATAAAAATTGTGATAGATGGAAAAGTCTGAAGGTTTGAGGTTTATTGAAAGATAGAATGAATGAATGGAAATAAGAGAAGGTGCTGCTGCTGCTGCTGCTGTTGGCTGTTTGCTGTTGCTATTGCCGTGTTTGAAGTAGAACAGAATACATGGGGATTGATGGTAAAGGTAGATGGAAGAAGAAGGGTGAAGGGAGGAGGGGGGGGGGGGGAGAAGAAGGAGGGTGAAATGGATGACTAGATGGATGAATTGAATAGATGGCTGAGATGGTTGAGATGGCTGAGATGGATAGATGGATGGATGGATGGATGGATGGATAGATGGATGAATAGATGGACGAATAGATGTAGATGGATGATGAATAGATGGATGGATGGATGGATGGATGCTGAGAGGCGAAGTGTTGTTAACACGATGAATATAATATAAATATGAGCGGGCAGAGCGGGGGAATGAATACACAAGAAGGCTATTACTACTACTACTACTACTAATACTACTACTACTCCTACTACTGATGCTCGATTGAACCGAAACTGAGCGCGAACATAAAGCGGCCCGTCATCCGATAAACCATCATCATCATCATCATCATCATCATCGTTTTCGTCGTTCATCGTTCTATTCCTTCATTCTTTCCTTCTTCATTCACTTTTGCCTTCTTTACCAATTTCGCCTTCGTCGCCTTCTTTCCTTCTTGTGTCCCGCTAGCATTCAATCTTGAGGTTAACAATTTTCAAATGAAAGAATAGGGAAGAAGGAAAAAAGAAAAAGAAAAGAAAGAAGGAATAAAAAGTAAGATGGAAGTTTTCATTTTTTTTTCCTGCAACATATTGCAATTATACAGGCAAAAGTTTCGTTTTATTAATAGGAAACAGTATAGCGAGTTTACAAGATGATAATGATGACAACGACAGATGACGATGAAACATCAACGACAACGACAACCACAATCACATTGATAACGACAACGACAATGGCAACGACAACGACAATGGCAACGACAACGACAACGACAGCGACAAACGATATACGATAAATGACAAACGACGATTAAAAAGAGGGACATATCGATGGACATATGTTAGAAGGACTATCCATCGATGCTCGATGCCTCTCAGAATGAGGAATGAATCTTTTCAATTTTGCCTTTTCTCCCTCTTTTTCCTCCTCTTCCATTCTCATTCAACCATCAACATTTTTACTAAAGCTCACATCACATCAGCATCAAATCCCCGGAGTGAATTCATCAGATATTATGGTTGTTCTTCTGTCCTTCTAGCCTTCTTCTATACATTCATCCATCCATCCATCCAACCATCTTTCTATCTATCTATTTATCCAACCATATCTATCCTTCAAATCTTCGAATCTTCTAGTCTTCTATCCATCTATTTATCCATTCAATCATCCATCCAGCCATCCATCCATTTCAA